>VXBU01003182.1:0-24898 GCA_013400315.1 Bombycilla garrulus | reverse complement strand
GCCTGCGGCAGGGCCGAGGAGCGGGGCCGCAGCGCCGTCGGGGCCTCTGGCCGGGATCCCCACGCCGCTGGGGAGGGGTCGGGCGGGGCCCGGGGTCGGGGCGCGCCTGAGGGCGAGGGGCCGCCTCCCTTCGCCGCGTTCGGGGGCCCGCTACTCCTGGCAGCGCGGCGTTAGGCTGTGCTTTAATTACCGAACAGATGTCTGAGCAGCTTCGTGGTGTTCTGCTGGCCGCGTGGCTTTTTGAGCGCTGTCACTGCAGTGCATTATCGTCATCATTATCACTGGAGTGTTTTACTCTTGATCTACTTCCCCGGGAGCCCGGGGAGGGTTTCAGCGTGGCGCTGCCGCTGCCCCCGTTTCATGAGAGCATCCCGCCACGCTGCGCTTGTAATTTATGCCTCAGACAGAAGCAGCGTGCATTTTCCTAGTATCAAGGTCACTTTATCGTAACTGCTGAGGAAAATACCGTATGGCTCAGACTGACTTTTCTTAGGGAATCTAATTAAGTAGGAGCCTGTGTTATGCTGGGATTATGTTTCAGGCAAATGTAACCCAATTAGACTGTAAAATGCCTTATACCGTGTGTGTGTCCCTCCTCAAACGTGTTTGCGGGGACATTAACTGTAACTAGCAATCTATTTTGACAAATTATGCTTTTTGCCTCATACCTACCTATTATACTATTTCCTGCGTTTCTGAAAATGTGGGTAGCTGCCCTATGATGGAGCCAGGAGTTTTTTAGAATTGGCAGAGTAAATATTTTAGCAATAAAGGCTTTTAATCATTCCTCTCATAAACCTTTTCTGGAAGGCTAGAGAGAGAGAATGGAGGGATAGTTAAGTCTAGTTCTCATATTACCAGACATCTTTCTGATTTTGATGGACCTGTGATCAAACTGGATGGGTTTTTATAGTTGCTTATTTATGGTCATAGCTGTTCTCCATAAACTGCGTTGAGACCACGAAGCCCCTGCTGTTAAATGTCAAACAGTAGTGTTTGTTGCTTAATTCTACCTTTAGAAAGTGAACAGAGCTGTGCAAGAAGCAGAAGATACTGTATCCTGTACGTAGCCCCTCAGGCTACTGCCTTACCTGTTGTTACTCAGGTATCGGATTGTATCAGAGCATATTTATGCCTTATGCCTAAGCATCTAAAGAGGTACTTGGCTCTTGTGTAGCCTTCCTCGGGAGTTTGTCAGGTAACTTAGTAGAATGCAGTACTTGGAAAGAGGGGAGTAAGATTTTCAATACCTGTGATTCATTAATTGCCAGTGGTGAGAATGCACACAATTCGATTCCACCCTAGTAGCCCGCACGGGGGTGAGACATACTTAGAGCACTTCACACTGTGACTGGATTTGCCTCTTGGACCTGCTGCCTATTCAAATGGCACAATATTGTCCTTTCAGGCAGGGTAATGTTTTTTTTTTGTCTTCATCTGAACCAGTGCTGTCTGGATCTAGAAAACTGAGTTATAACTTCCATTATTTTCCCTAGTTGGTTTCTTGCTTCCACTCTAACCTGATGAATACATCTGAGTGTACTGCATAGAGTGTACCCAAGTGTATGAACACAGTAGGAATTCACCTTTTTCCCTTCATACTTGCAGTAAACAGAACACTTGAATGGCTTTTATTCAAATAAAGGAAAAAAAAAAATCCCCAAAGAATGCATGGGTGATGATGAAGAAAGGCTGTAATGTACCAAGTGCACTATTGTTATAAACAATACATTGGTATGAAAATGCGTCTCCTTTGTATTGCTGCCAACATTAACATGCCCTATTGTTGTAAAACTGGAAACTGTGTCTTATAACTGTTTGGCAGTGTAAACCACCTTAACTTGCCCTTGGAAAGCTGGACAAGTTGAAAGAAACTAGCTGAATATAATTCCATGAAAATCACAGGGACAGCTTTCCTCATTGAGAAAACCCATTGAATTGTTTGAGCGGATTAATCCTGCCTTCCTGTGGAATGCTTTATTCACCATCCTTTTGGATTCAGGTAGGTGACTTTTTTAGGTAGATTCTTAGAGATAATAAAGGTTTCTGGGTTACCTGTGAACCACTGGCAGCCAGAGAATAAAACAGCTCAAAGTTTCTTATACTCAGAGATTTATAACAGCTTATTTTCAGAAGAAGCTTTTAGAGCTTAAGAGATGAGGCAGATGACTGCTATATTTTGGTGTGAAGTACACCACACTATTCCTGAGTTTACCAAAGAAACTTCACCTTTATATTAAAACTTGGCAATTTTACAGAAAGGCTAAATACAGTGTAATTTGATAAGATTATAAGCAGTGGTCTAGTTTTGTGCATCTCTGTGTGAGATTGGTCAAAGATGCCTGTAATTTTGTGAATTTACAGAAACCTAAGAGGTAGACCTCCCATACATGTCTGATACACCAGTGAGTTCTATCACTCATATGGTAGGCTAGTGATTATGATGTGTTTGCTATTTAATTTTCAGTTATAGTGTGACAATTTTTTTAACAATCTTGTAGAAAAATGCTATGCTGTATTTTTTTTAAAACTTCATTTTCTGTAAATAAACATGCTTGGGATTCTATGTCTTGAAAATAAATAAATAAAGCACACTGTAGTGGAAAGCAGTTTAATGAATCACCTTAGCAGCTTTATCATAGATAAAGAGGGTATAAAAACTGCAATGGCTTGACTGGTCAAAAACTAATATCAGTGTTATTGCAATAATGACAGATTTTTAGATCTTATGCATACTATTAAGGGAATAGGAATTCAGTAAATTTTCAGACCAATATGCATCAAATTTCAACAGCGCAGCAATATAAATATAAAATACTTTTTAAAGAGTGTTCTACTAGTAAAACGCCTCATCTAGGAAGTTTTTACTGACCAATTAGTCCCTGAACTGGGTAAAAGAAACAAAATCTCTTGTTACTTTTTATTACCTTTATGCTTCATTTACCTTTTAATCCATTGATGATCATAAAAGGAAAAAAACTAATATTGGTGTTTGGTATTCAGTTTGAGTTATTTATTACTGGTTGTTTTAAGATAGAAAGCATTATCACAGGAAGTGAAATGCACATTCTTCAAGGCAAAGTATACCTCCAAAAAAGCCATCACCCATTGGGGTAGAGCTGACTACTGTGGAGATTAATTTTGATGAGACACTTTCAATGACATTGTCCCCATGGGCTCACAGTAATCAATTAAGTAGTTTTCTTGAGTTTTGCTGGTGTTGACTGGCAGTCATGAAGGCAGCTATATCTTGTCCTCTTACTGAACACCCAAGCTCAAGTTCTGCTATTTAGCAGTTTCAAGAAGCTCCTTCTGGACTCTTCCTTGCAAATTGTACTGCTTATTGATGAAGAAGAATAAATGGGGCAGACACAGTTTCTGGATTAAGTCTGTTTAAAGGGTGCTGAGGTAATTTTATGTAGAAAGTGAAGTGTAGTATCTTTTTGTGATATCAATCTGAAACATAGTCTCATTCAAAGGCTATTAAAGTTCATAACATTCCCACTGTCTTTAATGAGTCTGAAAGCCAGGCAACAGCCTGAAATCTTTGGGGTTTTTCAATAACAAAGCAATCCCTTTGCCAACAACCTCCACCTGTCTCCATGCACAATAATAGGTGGTTCTGCTGTTATAAAACAGCTTTCTGCTCTTGGAGGAAGACAGTACATAATCTGTTGTTTTCTTTCTCAAAAGCAAAATATGTTTGTAAGTAGTGGAATAAACTTTCTGTTCTGCTCTTGTGATGAGTTTTATCTCTTCTAAAATTAATACAAGAGTTTCTTTGCTTATTAGGCATTACTTGTGGGACAGAAGATGTTTTAATGGGGTTTTCTTCTGGCCCTTTTGAGCTGTATGAAGAGGATTTTGTGTCCCAGGGTAATCCAAAAAGAAAAGTCCTGGTTCGTGCCGTCAAAATCAATTGCCACAACATGAATGTGTAGTGTATGATTTAAGTGCAGTTGACAGGGGTGCAACTAGCGCTGACCTGAAATACCTCAAATTTCGGAGGTGTACCTATTTTTCTAACCATTGTTGATCTTGGAAGAAATTTATTCCTTTTTTTCCCCCCTATGAGAACTGATCCTTTTGCCCCTCAGAGATCATCCCAGGAGTGCTTGGTGTACCTTTCTGGAAGTTATCTCACCACTTGCATCTAGCTGTCATAAGTGCTTTGATATTTATTTGACAGACCGTGAGTTGAATTTAAGTTAAATCACAGTGCATGAATTGGAGCACCATTGGGTTTCAAAAACAAGTGAAAGAGCTTTGGGGAGGATTCAAAAAAGTGATGTTTTTCTCTATCTCAGCTGGTCTTGATCTGAAAGTCAGTGACAAAAATGGTCCATGTGCTGATGGCTGAAAGCACAGAGACCATGGGTTGAGTCCCAAATGAGAAGAAAGCAGTTCACCTCTAGAAGAGGATAAGCCTGATAATCCATCTCCCACACTTATTTTCTGATGTTTAATGATGAGGTTTCATTCATCTTCCTGGCTCCAAGATAGTGTCACAGGTCAAAAAGAGGCAAATCATTGGAAATACCATGAACTTGGGTTCACCTTTAGTTGATAAAGGTGGTGGCTTTTGAATCTGTGGGACTCAAAAAGGTGTCTGTGCTAGATGTATGATTTCCTGAACCTGTAAGAGGATGAACTGGTTCTGTAGTTTAAACTAAAGGAGCTGTGACACTGCTCCAGTTTGGATCCAAATATCAGCAAAGCAGCAGTCAAAACCTGATGCTGAATTTGGCCTTTGAACTCCAGAAAGTGACTGACCATGTATTATGCTTGAATATAAACATTCTTTATTTGTATAAACTTATGATCCAGAACTTCAGATTTGTGTTTATTGGTCTAGGCTCAGGTTATCTCCATGTTATGCAGTGTCAATATAAAAAAAATCTGAACACTGGTCCACAGCAGAGCCTTTTCTGAGCACAGTGTGGAGTAGGTCCCAGTGTTAGCAAATTAACTCCCCCACCTGACAGATTAACCCAGGTCTTTTGGTTTTCAGAGGCTTTCTACAGCTCTGGTTCTATTTTACTCATGTAAAATATGCACTTGACAAACGGTTATCTAAACAAACCAAAGACAACTTGCTGCTGAAACTGTTTTTACAGTGCAAAGGGCATATGTTGTGTGTCAGCCAACTACAGCTCATCGCAAAGTCTCAGTGCAATGGGACATGTGGCTTTATACATGTCACTTCATGGTTGTATATCTTATGATTCCTGCTTCTTCAGGGATAAATCAGAGTTAGAAGCATTTTGCTGGTGTCACAGTGAATGTGGAAGACAGTCTTAGGGATTTATTTTAGCTTTTTATTTTGTTAATTTACTTGCTAATCTGTAAAATTCAGTAATTTGCAGTGGGGTTTCCTGTCAGTGGTTTGAATTAACAGTGATTTACTCTATTAAATTTGTTTTCACATCTGGCAGCACTACAGAATACTGCCTCATTGTGGCAACTGCTGTTGGAAGCATTTTCTTGTTGGAACCCATGGAGTTCCTATGGCATCTCAGAATGATCCAAACCCTGGTCAGGAGGCTTTTCAACCTTGCCAGAGGTGTCAGAGACCCTGGATTGATACTGAGAATGCCTGTGGCTTTGATTTTAATCCATGAGACAAATTACCAACTTATAAGAAGAATTGCAAGTTTAAAGAGTAGAATAGTGATAATTATAGATGAAAAGGGAAAGATTTGGACCCATGTCCAGGGGCGTTTGAGATTCTGGACAGGGAGGTCTGGGAGTCAAGATGGAGAATTTTTACACATGGCATGTTATCTCTTCTTCTTGTTCCTAACCTCCATCTTCTTGGTGATGTTGGCACTTTTGGATTGGTTTTTCAGAGAGCTGGACAATGTAATGTAAGGGTCATGGATTGGAAATTAATGGTAAACATTGGATACGTAGTTGATAGTATAAAAGAATAGAGCTGACCCGGGGTGGGCGGACAGAGTGTGCAGACAGTGTGTAGGACAGTGTGTGCAGACAGTGTGGCTCGATCTCCCTTGCAGGGCAGAGAGTGTGCAGGGCACAGTGTGTCTCAGAAAGTTTTGCTGTGTCGACCTTGGCAGGGCAGAGAAATCTACTTTTGATAAGGAACTAATAAACTGCCTTGAGAACACGAACTAAGGACTCCAGAGTGCTTCTTCGGCTCAGACAGCTGATGAGAAAAGGACTTTTTGTACACTGCTGGAAAACCCGGGACAGGGAAGTCTCCGGCATTTTCTTACCTCTAAAAATAGAACTTTTGTCCTTCTTCTAGTCCTGCAGAAAGATTCACTCAATGAAAGTTTATTTCTTGGATAAATCTTAATTATATGTTCATGGATGGTATTTCATAAGAGGCATGAGGATATCAATTAGTGCAACAGATGTTGTGGGGAAAAAAATCCATTTTACTGTGTAGGATATTTTAAGTATGCCTGTGGTATGTTTGCATATTGGTTGGATTTTTATGTTATTGTTTTGGTAACAGTCAAGCAATCCACACTTAATTGTTTACTTTTGTAGTTTGCATGAGTTAATCACAATATGGCTTTAAAGTTATGATGAGTTTCTTAATTTATCATAACTCTTTTGCCTGTATTATTGGAATGCAGAATTAAATGCAGATGAAAATGTGAAAATTAAATGCTTCCAGAGCTGTCTGACTTTTTACAAAAGCTTCACCTTTTCTCTCAGTGGTTTTTTTCTTTTCTATATTAAAGATATTAATAACTCAGATGAGAAGCCTTATCACCATTTAACTCAATAGTGATGTTTTGTCATTTTGAAGTTGAAGAACTTATCTTAGTGGACCTGTGTTCTTGGGTAGTTTATTGAATGTTATCTGTAGGAGGCTCCTCTCTAGTTGTTCTAACAAATAGTGACTGCTGTGATACTGGGGAGGCATTTAACTTGATACACATACTTATCATGTGCTGCTCCACAGCTTGTATGGTAGGAGACCTTCTGTATCATTCAGTTGCTTCAGGTCATATAGGAAAACAGGCTGTTGGCATCTGAAATAGGGACCTATCTGCACTGTAATATCCAGGATGGGTCAAGTCAGAAGGGACTGTCTGGTCATCTGGTCCAACCTCCCTACTCAAGCTGGGCCATCCTAGAGCACATGGCACACACAGGACTGTGTCCAGGTTAGTTTTAAGTATTCCTAGTGAGGGAGATGCCACAACCTGTCTGGGCAACCTGCTCTAGTGTATGGTCACCTGAAGAAGAAGAAGCTCTTGACTTGAAGAAGTTCTTCCTCGGTTTCAGGTGGAGTTCATTCCTGTGCATCAGTTTCTGCCCTTTCTTTGCCTGTTGTCCTGTTGTTTGGCACCATCCAGAAGAGCCTGGAAACATCCTCTTGGCAACCCTCACTTCAGATACTTACAGGTGTTGATGAGGGCTCCTCTCAGTTGTCCTCCACAAGGAAGGAGATAAATAATTGAGCCTTCCCAGGCTTAATATGGCATTGAACCTGAGTTTTTCTGCATGCCAGTAACTAGACTGGTGTTTAATGTATTTACACTGGTAAAGTGCGTGCTCACTTCTCTGCCTGCCTCAGAATGAAATAGAAACCCAGCAATTCTTTGAAGGGACGAAGAAGTATTCACTGTTTCTTTCATCTCCCTTCAATCAGTGTGGTTCATTTGAGGGCCGTTGTGAAATACTGGGACTACAGGTCTCTCAGGGGAAGGTTGTGGCATGTGTAATGCAGCACAGGTGGGTGAATGTATTTTTGTAGTCTGTGCTCTTGAGCTAACGCTGAGGGGAGAGGTAGGAGTACAAATTATCTTTTTGTTTAGTATTCTCTTTGTGCTGGCTCAAGCTTAGCTAGTACAGTGTGAAGCCTGATTTTCCAGGTGTGTTCAGGTTTGTGTTTTGATGTAAAGGTTGAAGAGGCATAACGCAGTTTGGTGGCTGCTGCTCTCTCTGTGAGGGGAGTCTGGGCACATAGAATTAAGCTCTGAGCCCCACTTTGCAGGTTAGGCATTTAAAGGGAAGCCCCTGCAGTCTTGTGCTAACAGATGTGCAAATTTCTGATTGTGCTGGACTCTTTGGGATCAGTTGCATTCCCTAAGTGCACATGCTGGCTTTCTTGCTGGCCTGTGATGATTCGCTCTGGAGTTGGTTGACAGTCCATTACAGTAATGACCTGAATTTCATGCTTTAGACTGAAGGCACATGGAGAAGAGGCAAATCATCCAAGATACAATTGTGTGTCAGCACATTACTGCTCCAATTTTGTCTTTCTCTCCAAGCTGTCTTCTTTATTTCTGAAAGAGTGATAGTCAGTCTCACACAGTCAGAATACTGTCAGACCCATCATCTTTACACACTCTTCCGTAAGATGGTTGCTACTACGTAGAGAAAATAGAGCTGAACATAATTTGCCTAAATTCAGCATAAACAATGGAAGAGGAGACTGAAGTAAAATGAGAATATATGCTAATTAGAAATCCACTTTCATATGAAATATGTGAAATCAGTATATGTCAGATAACCTATGATCTTTAGCGGCTGTGGGGACAAACTTTTGATACGATTTTACTCTAGTTCAGTTTTAACAATGAAAAGATTATTCTTGTCCATCAATTCAGCTTTTGTATCACATTTTGAATTCCCAATGGGATTTGTAATTGTGTATCAGTTACAGGCCAGATACATAAGTATAAAATGGTCATCGGTTGTTATACAGATTCTCTTTTTATTATGACTTTTTTTTTGAACCATCAGAGGTAGATGACAGAAATTAGGTCCTACAGTGCAATCTTTAATATTTTCTAATATTTTTTCTGTTTAAATAAAATAGGTTCTGTTTTTCTAGAAACACTTTTATATGCTGTGTTCTGCCTTTAGGAGAGGGCTATCCTTAAATGAGAGATACCATTCTTTCTAGGTATGGAATGGAATGTGACTTCACTAAGATTTTTAATTCTATGTCATGGTTTAACTCCACAGCACTGTACCAGGTACTAAGAAGAAAATGAACTCTATCCCAGAGGTCACCAAGACATTCTGGTGTTTCATATTTAGTACTTAAAATAACATAAAACATAGA
The DNA here is from genome assembly GCA_013400315.1 of Bombycilla garrulus. Lineage (NCBI taxonomy): Eukaryota > Metazoa > Chordata > Aves > Passeriformes > Bombycillidae > Bombycilla > Bombycilla garrulus. Next base: position 15,846 of record VXBU01003182.1, on the reverse strand, counting down.
AGCAAAAAGTGTGCAAAACTCCTGTTTATTTCCTAAATAGCTTAAAATTTAAAACCAGGCAGTACTAGCCTTTGACCTGTAAGGTTTAAAGCTTCACCCATTATGGTATGTTCCAGCAATCTTTTAGACGAATGTACATACAATTATTGTAATAACTTGCATTAGTAAGGAACATTTCTGCCTGAAGAAACTGAATGAACTTCACGTTTTAAAACCTGCTGCTTTGCCCCTTACACTCCCCAGTGAAACAAATGTAACTTTCTCAGGAGCTTGCCAGCTTTTTGCTTTGCTGCTTGAAAATCTCTTATAAAATCAGTCCAAGGTTGAAAGCAAGATAATTTTTGCTTTGGTTATATACTGGGAAATATGTGCAGTAAAACTCAGTTAAAAACAGTGTGGGTACAAAGAATAACATCCTCTTTGAGATCTTCTCTTACATCGCATTTAAAATGTGATACACCAGATACAAGTCTCATGTTGAAGTCAGGTGGGTTGTATTTAATTTTTCAGTCAAAGAGGTGGCCTTTTATTTCTGATAAGTATATTTTGCCTTTTCTTATTTTGAGACATTTGTTCATTTCGAGTGTAAAGAGAAGAATACTCAGTGTTTTTTACCTAAGCTTCTAGACATTCTTGGAGTTTAAAAAAGATTAACAAATTTGTGGCCATTGTTAATTATGCCTCATTTCATACTTCCTGATGTGCTAGCTGTAGTAGAAATTACTTTGGACAATGATGCTTTTTAAATGTTGTGTTATGACTGAAGTCTGTATTGTTCAGGTATGTTGACATAACTCAAAGCACTGTTCAGACCTTGTTTTTGTCACCTTATATTTGTCAAGTGAAGTGTATGGCATCATGTAATTTATATATTAAATATTGTGATATTTACATTAAAAATTATCATGATGACCTCATGTGGCAATGTGGCAACTTCTTTTGGACAATTCAGTAAACAAAACTTTTTAAAATATGAGGAGTGGTGAAGGAGCTCTGTTCACAAAGTGCTTGTCTTCCTCTTTTTCTTAGGTGACTGTCTTGAATGATTTAAAAGGGAAAAATGTTCACCAGTAAGATTATACAAGGACTTCCTTATGATACTAAAAGAATTCTGGAAAGAATGACAAGAAAGATTGAGCAGTATTAATTGGGTCCTGACAGACTGCTGAAGGAAGGAAACATGAGTTTGTTGGATATAATTACTAGTAGGTTTCTTCTTGATTTTCTACCTTGAAATTATAGAAGCAGTGGAGTAGCAGAATAGAGTAGAAAAGCTCTGATGAAGAGTTTGGTGACTCTAAAGCTGAGACTGTGGCGGGGAAAGATATTGTATATGAAATGCTTCAGTTACAAATAACTGGGTTGAAGGGGTTTGTGATCTTGGTTCCTCAGGTATTACATTTCATCAATGCACATCAACAGCATTTTAGAGAAAAACTTGTGCTGTTGAAACCGGTGAAATCTTGATTAAAAGTGTGCTCAGAAACAGAAGGAATTACAGGATATTCTTGTTTGGAGAGCTCTCTTTCAGATACCCACTGTATATATCCCCCAGGCTGAGCAGTCCTAGTACTCCCAGCATCACTGCCTGTGAAAGATGCTCCAGGTCCCTTAGCCATCATTGTGGCCATGAGTATTTTTCTTGTTCTGGGGAAGCCCAAAACAGATGTAGGAATCCAGATACAGTCTCACTAGTGCTGGTTGCTCTGCTACAGCATAAAAGTAAGATGTCTGTGTTGTACAATATTCAGTGTGGACACTTCCATAATTAACTTTATAACATGGTTCTTTGTCAAGTAATCTGTCTTAAGTATTAGTTGGCACTTAGCCCAAAACACCTTTTTTCTCCCCATCCTCCCACTAATGCTAATCATTTGCTGAGACTCCAAGTCCAAACAACTTAGCTATCATATGGGTGAGTACGAAATGCACTACTTGCTCCTGTTTCTTGTGCCAATGCCCTTGTCTGTATTAAAACCAAGCATTGCTTGCAGTTCTTGAAAAACATTTCATTTGCTTGTTTTTCTTTTTGCTAGGGTTTGTTTTTTAAGGTTAAACTGAAGAAATGTCTTCAGTGTGGAAGTTTTAATTATATTTTTAAATGTACTATAAGAAGTGTTAAGATAGAGTATTTCTCAAGCAATACCCAATCATAAGCCTAGGCTTTCCTGTTACAGTGTTTTAATTTGTTGAGCAAAAGTTTTCTAGGGAGTGATACTATTCCTTGTAAAGTTGGTGAGATGTTAGATTTTGTATTCAGTTTGAGATTTACCAAAGAACTACTCATGAAGGCAATCATCTGAGCAGCCTCATGTAAGTTATTTTAATTGAGGCCAGGGGTTATTTTAGGCTGAGAAGCTTATTGTGTGTTTAAGCTATTTTTAAGTGAAACTTACTACATTTCCTCTAGTAGACTTGCCATTGTGTATTTCCAAAATGTGTAATCCAAATCCAAATCTACCACAGAAAGGACATTTGAGAAGTGTTTATAAATATTTATAAACTGCTGTGATACTCCCAGATCAGAGGTCTTTTGGTTTTGAAAGACAGGTGTCTGCCAAGGAAGGCAGGAGCTTCTCTTGGAATAGAAAAATGCAAACCCCCTCCCTCCAAATTATTTAAAGGGGCTCTCAGGCAAAGATATGAGGATAAGAATAACAGTTCTTTAATATGTATAAACAAAATAAAATAAAACAAAAACCAACAAACTTCAACCTAATAGGAAAATTAGAACAAGATGCAGTATTAAACAAAAAACAAAACCTGACAGTTAGAATACAACCTGACACCCTGTCAGTCAGGGTGTTGGTAGCAGTCCAGTTTGAATGGTGGCTCTAGTAGTCCTCCTGGAGTGATAGATGGTTCTGCTGAGGCAGAGATCCTGTAGGAGGGCAGAGTTTTCTTCCAATGGTCCAGTGGTGATGTTGAAGGGTCTGGTCCTTCCTCTGGGAATCCAGTGGGAGAGAAGGCTGCTCCTCTGGGAATCCAGTAGAAGGCAGATGTCTGTTCTGTCCAAATGCCCAGATTATATCCAGGTGGGAATGCTTGGCTCCTCCCCCTGGGCAGAGCTTCTCAGAATGGGCTGATGTCATTCTCTGAGTCATGTGGTGGGTCCTCACAATGGGCTGATGTCATTCTATGAGTTATGGGGTGGGTCCTTAATTGCCCATTATACAGGAAATGGCTCCCAGAGGGAGTTATCTATGACTCATAAGGCATGGTGTTAATGGCCCATTAACAGGAAAGGAAAGGAAAACACTGCCCCTCCTGATTTTAACAGTTCATGAAGATGGAGATAGAATACAGACCTTCTGGAATATTCTTACATTGTAACCTAGGACAAGAGGTGATGTTGTGGTGAACTATATCTGATGTTTACACGGGGTTCTCTAGTTGCACTGGGTTTATATAAAGGTTGCACTAAGTAGCTGTATTTCCCCCACACTACCCGTGGTGGTCGGCCCCTTTTCCCCCCACCCCTATCCCTGAAAGGTAGTTTGTTCCTGTAGTCCCATTGGCCAGGGGTCCCTTCCCAGGGTCCCCCTGTCCCTGGGGACAAAAACCCAGGACTCACCTGGGCCCGCTCTCTTTCCTTTCTGCTGCTAGGCGAGCTACCTGCACCCTTCCCTTCCCCCACGCTCTGCCTAAGAATGGACTTGGATTAAACAGAATTCAGCAGAAAGAATTGAGCGTCCTTTTGTTCCTCACCCTTGTATCGCCCTAATAAACCGAGGGCTTTCGAAGTATAGCCCCCGAGATTTATAGGGTCAGGTACAAGGTGATTTAGTAATGTGATGAAAAATGATTTCCTGGGAAAACACACAAAGTTCCTTAATGTTAATGTAATATTGGAATGCAGACTGAGGATAACGTAGAGAATGGAACCACATGAAAATCAAAAGTTAAAGTTACTTGTGATTTTAAAGCATATATAATTGAAGTCTTTGCCAACCTCAGACAATCAGAGGTGTTGGAGCTGCCCATGTATTCCCAAATTTAGGGGTAAATTTCCCCCTTCTAATACATGGTCACAATTAGCACTGGCAGCTGAATAAAAGATTTTTTTTAATAGATGGACCAGTTTGCAAGTGTGAAAAAACATTACTGATTTTTACAACATTTTCAAAAGGATTTTTATGAAGACCTGAAGGGAGAACAAACTATGAAAAAGTTAATTACAATTATGAACTTGATGCTCAAGATACTAGGAGATCAAAGATGGGTGTTGTCCCTTTTGTTCTCTTTACCTCTAGAATTTTGTTCTGGGGTGGGGGGGGGTGTTGGAACCTGGTGGCTGGTACTTGAGAGTATTTGTAAGACAAAAGAGCTTGCCAGGCCCAGGGGGAAGGGGGAAGGGGCAGGCAAAGGAAGGCCAGGGGGCAGCAGGGAAATCATTATCTCGCTCTGTGGCTGGAGCGGAGGGCACACTTGGAGCTGTGGTTGCTTGGAAAAGGAATTCGCCATAACCCAGGAGCTTCTTTTTTCCTGCTGCTGCTTTTGCTCGCCCCACTGGGACACCCTGCTGAGACTGCGGGAAGAACGGTAACCCATTTAATCCATCCCTGCACCAGAACTCCTGCGTTCCATCTCAGATTTCTTCCCTTCTCCTCAGAGGACCTGTTGGAGCCAGATACGACTACAGACTGCCTACAGGGGTTCGTGAAGCAAGGCCTCCCCCATCCCTCTCCCTGGCTTTGCTGCGGGGGTCCCTGACCTTTTCTTTGTAGTTGTTGTTGTTAATACCATAGTTATTGTTCATTTGTATCTTGTTATACTCATTAGTAAAGGACTGTTATTCCTCCCCATGTCTTGCCTGAAGGCCGCTTAATTCAGAGGGAGGGGTTTTATAAGGGGGGCTCCTGCCTTCCCCAGCAGATACCTGTCTTTCAACCCAAGATAAGCCCTTCCATGCTTTTAGAAAGTCAGAGGTGCCTTTGCACTCAAGTGCTTTGTGCAGGAAGAGCTGAGTAGATATCCCAAAGCCTGAAGGGAAGGATGTGTCCCAGGGCACTGCTCTGTCTTTGAATTGCAACCCAAGTGTTACCTCAGCAAACCCTCTTTTTCTTGCCAGTGCTCAGAGAGGTTTTGGTATAAGGACTGTAGGTGAAAGGACATAGAGAAATCTTAATATTCTGGTGAAAAGTTTGGAGATTTATACACCTGTGTGACATTGAAGAAGAATCTTGCCACTTGCTCCTTGCTATGTTTTAGCCAATCTTTAATTTTAACATGTATTCTTGGTCTTGCAAGTGAGATTAATGAAGACTACATACAGTCCTTTGTCTGGCACTTTTCTTCTATGCAAATCAGGGTAATTTTTTTAGAAGTAAATTTTTATAGCCTTTAATAAATACTCATTGTCATCTTCCTTAGTAGATTCAGAGTAAAACTAGAATATTGTTACCTTTTTTTTTTAGCTGTGTGGTGAGCATGTATCTTGTTGGAGGGATCTTGTCATCTTGATTTCACCTAAGCGTTTTTACCATCTGCTTGGTTTTGGTGAAGTGTTGTTTTCTTGAACAAGGAGTTTATTCTAAACTTCATAGATAGCCTAACTGAAACAGAAAAAATAAGCATCACCCTTCTTCTCTGTGTGTGTGTGTGTTTTTCCTATTTGAAGAACGGAAATCAGATGATTGTAGGGAGGTAAATATTGTATTTAAAAAAACCCCACCAAATTAACAAAAAAACCCTAATAAAACCCAACCAACCAACCACATCCCACATGATTATCTGAGTAGCAAATGAAATGTTCAGAAAATGAAGACTGATTTTTTTTTTATTCCCCCATGTTTCTACTTGCCATAGTACTTGGTGCACTTAATTGTATGCTGTAGCAGTGTTCCTTAGAGGTGGGGTTTTTTTGAGCCAGAGCCAGCTTAGATGCTTTACATAGCCTCATTCACTTGCCATCATCATGGATGAAGAGCCAGTGATAATTGTGTAGGAACTATAGTGTGTTCATGGTTATTATATATATTGCTGGGAGCTCATAACAGAGATTGAAAAAGTGTATCATGCTTCTGAAACCGTAACACAATGTAGAGATGGATGCGTCTATGATTGCCCAAATAATTGCATAAATCAAATGACACAAGTTAATACTGTGAGCTGAATTTTCTAGGATTCAATTAAATGAGTAAAAGTCATGAGAAAATAAAGGAGAACAAATTTCATTAGTGAAACTTAATGGACCAAGCTCTAGTTCAAACTTTAAAGTACCTTCAATTCACACATAATATTAACACTATTTCTTCTCCTCCAAATATGGGAAATAATGATGTAGTGGTGACATCTAAATATAGATAGTGACATCTAAATCTTTCCAGTCACTCTGGGAGATGCATTTAAAATATATATGCTTACTTTTTTAAATGGTGCTTTAAAATAACTCCAGATTTCTTAGTTGGCAGTATAAAACATTTTTGAGTGTTACAGCAGAGTATGTTCTCTATTCATACACAGTGGCCAGGATTGCACTGCAAACAGTTTTATAAAATCTGAAGAAATGTCTAAACCTGATTTGACCTTAAGTTAAATATGTTCCTTTTTCAGAGCAACACTGAGGTCTGTCCTCAACATCTCTTTATTATCCCAAATAATTTATCTTTTTCATTTACATTTAAGTAGGGAGTGGTTGCTTTCAATGCATGGAACCTGCAAAATAATTCTGAAATGAATAGTTCAAGTTGTACGAGGTAAGTTTCGATTTTAGGAGCAATTCCTTCACTGAAAGAGTTGTCAAACATTGGAACAGGTTGCCCAGGGAAGTGGTTGAGTTGCCATTCCTGGAGGCATTTAAGAGATATGCAGGTGAGCCACTTAGGAACATGGTTTAGTGGTGGACTTGGCAGTGCTGGGTTAACAGTTGGACTCAGTATAAAAGGTGTTTTCCAGCCAAAAGGTTCAGCTGTTTCTTTTTCTGATACTTATGGCCACAACTTTTTTTTTGTGCCTGTGATCTCCACATACTTGTGAAAATTATGAGTGGTTTCAATTTATTTTCTATTTTATTTTCTGTTTCTGATTTCAGATATTCCTTATAGTTATTCATATCCAGCACTCAGCGTATAATGGGGAGAAAACTGGACCTTTCTGGTTTGACTGATGAAGAAGCAGAGCATGTGCTCCAGGTGGTTCAGCGAGATTTCAGCCTTCGTAAGAAAGAAGAAGAAAGGCTGAGGTAAGGATAAAAACAGGTTTAAAAATATTGGTCTATTTTGATTATTACAAACTGGCTTTGGAGGAAACCAGAGAACACAGCTTTTCTTGTGGTGTTCTATGCATTAATAATCATTCCTGTCACAAAGGCAAGAAATATTCAAACTTCTCCATATGAATTCAATTATTGAGTAGTAATTAATTTTTGCCTTTAGTCTATCCTAGATTAAACCACAACAATGGTCTCTAAATCACTTGTTTAGATCTCCTGGGTAGAGACCAAATAGCGTTTGATGTAGCAAAAGCAGAAGTTTATGTCAAGAGAATTTTTTGCCTGCTGTAGTCAGTTCCTTTTTTTTTTTTTTCATTCAGAAACTTTGTCTACATGCAAACATCTGAAAGTGAAGAAGTTCAACCCATCTCTTTCCCCCGAAACAGTCAATAGGATGTGTTATCCATTGAATTAAGATAGCTTAACTTTGCTTTCAGTAATTTGTGTACAAAGTGATCACAAAAAGAAATAATCCAGAAGAAACCAGATGGGACTTGTTGGCAAGGTAGCTGAGGAAATTCAGTGCATGACAAGGGGACTACAGATAGAGTCCTGAATTGATAGATGCAGTACTTTTCTTGCTAATTTTAGCAATATTTCCTTGAATTATTATGCCTGATTTTTATTACCTTCTTTGAACACATCGTTATTTATTATCCAGAATGCTCTGAAGTCTCTAACTGTGGTTGGCAAATGCACATTCTCTTACTGCGCTACTCATATCTCCAGCGTCATGATGTTTCTTTTTCATTTAGTATCAAGCTAGAGCAGGAAGTTGACTGAAATCAACAGAAAACTAGGCATATATACTATGTGCATTGGAAACAGAGGAATCCTGTTTTACCTGGAACATTAGGAGCAAGAAATGTGTCTTGCAGCATAGGCCTAATTCAATTTTAGCATGGTGTGCAAGTTCTTGCTTGAATTGGTAGTGCAAGCTTGTTGCAGGGAAAAAAAAAAAAACTGCATGAGGATGGCACACAATTTATTTTTTTTTTTTTTGACTGTTTGTTGTACCATGGGTTGTTCTGATTACTCTGGTAATTTTTCACAACACAGCCAAGAGATTCTAGAAACAGCTTGAGGATGAGTGTGAGAGCTCTCTCTGGCTTTTTATACTGTGACTGGCAGTATCTTACTGGAGCAAGCACAGCTAGAAAGTGCTGGGGTATCTTGCCTGTTCTATACAGTAGATCCAAAGTGGGAGGAGAGGGAGGGAGGATGAAAGGCATGCACAAAGAAAATTGACCGGAAAGCCTGGACAGATAAAATTTTTGCTGGTGTTTGTGTTTTGCCACTTTGTTACTGAAGTTTTTCATGACACCTAAATTTTCATGACACTTAATTTCACAAGTAGAAAACTGGTGTGAGAAGACAGCTGAAACACTGGAATGGTAGGAGAAACACATGGATAAGCAACTCAGCTTTTATATGAATATGTGTATTTCAAGTATATATTATTTTTTTCTTCTTGCAAAGTTATGCCTTTTGCAAGTGTTAAGGTATGTTAAAGTGCTGCAAATAATGAGCTGTACTGACTAAGGAAAAATTCTGAAATTCAGCTGATAGTTAAGATACGAATTTAAGTCATTTTAATGACACTAAAAATTGCTGGTGCAGTTCAAAGCAGCTTGCTTCTGTCTTAAAAGCCATGACTTTTTTTTTTTTTTTTAATATCAGGCTACTCCAATTGGTTTCGATTGCTTGGTTTTGCAGCACATCAGCACATCTTTTTGTCTTACTATGTGATTGAAAATATATAAGAAAATTATATGACCTTGCTATAGATTAGACTTTTCAACCTGTAAGAAAAGAGATTAGATCTGCTTTGATGTTCTTGGCTCTGTCATGTTTATATTTAGAGTGTTATCAACTGGCAAAGTTTACCATGTAGTTTTACTTTAGAAGTGAAACTCTGTAAGGCTTTGTAATTTTTTCTAAGATAAAAAACTAGCATATATATATATTATATGTTAGACTTTTGTACTTCTTTTAACCAATTAAAAACCAAGATATATCTGAAAGCATGGTTTTGAATTTCTTTTTTTTTTTCATTCCTGAAATTAATTTGAGGTAGCTTTGACATGTGATACTTTCTTAAAATAGGGTTTCTGTATAAGTCTTCATATCATAGATTGTTTTATTTTTGGGTGCTTTTTCCCACCAAGATTTAAGCTCTTTCACATATCTTTGTCTGTATTATTCCCATTGGTAACAATTACTTCTAAAGATCGAGAAATACTTAAGGAAATATATCATAGATTTCCACTGTATCGGGAAAATAATGAAAGCTAAATAAACTGTGAATAGTTGATAACTTCAATTTTGCTTTTCTAGTGGCAGTTGAACAGTTAACCAGCATACTACAAGAAGTGAACTTATCTTTATTTCTAATGAATATTTTTAAGATGGTAAAGTAAAATGACAAATATTTTAGAGCTAACATTACAATATTTTTAATAATATTGCTATTTTTACATGTTAATTTGTTTTTAAATATTCTGTAAAAAAATGACATAATGTATGGAGAAAAGCCATACTGATGATCTGCATTTTCTGCTGCAAAGCTGTTTTGAGTTTCTCTGCAGTGAGGATTTTTTTGCAGCGGTTCTCTAATTTAAGTCTTTCTCAGAACTTTATCTCCTACTGTTATCAGACAGTTTGGTCTTGTACATTTTGTGAAAAAAAATTAGTTGGCTACAGCTGGTAAAATAACAAAATGTGAATCAGCTGAAATAGACAAATTAGAAGGTGATTGCTTTGGGTTTCTTGGTTTGTATGCTTAGGACAGCCTTGTGTATATCCCTTCTGCCACTGGAGCTCCGTGAGCTGTCTCTGGGCTCCTGGGACACTGAGGATCAGAGATGGCTTTTTGAGGAAGTCAACTGGACATGCTAATGATTTGTTTCCTCATGTACAGATTAATCTTGAATTTCAGACTGCATGCATCTGCAGAATGTCAGCAGTGGAGAAGACCGGACCGCGTTGAGTGTTAAACATCTAATATTTTGCTGTGCATAACATCTTTGTAATATCTGCAGTTTGGGAGGGACTGTATCCTCTTTTTTTTTTAATATTTCTTTTTTTTAAAGAAATGACAGAGGAGAGCTAATAAGAGCTTTCAAGCCCAAATGTTTGTTTGTGAGGTAGGCCTTTAAACATAAGCAAATGTGTAAAAGTGTTTGCTGTCATTTATTTGTTGCCTGTTTATTCAGTTTTCAAGACTGTCTAAATATGCCACTCTTTATTCTCATCCACTGTGGGCAAAATCAAGTCCCCCTTTGGTTTTGTTTTTACAATTACTACTGTATTTATAAACATGTATATTCATTTGTTTTAGGTCACGAATGCTGAGAAGTCAAGGTGTTTTAAATAAGTGTAATTATAATTTCACAGAAAATAATTGATGGATCATCTTATTATGGCAGATGGTCCTGATCTGTTATGTTTTAGCCATGTGGACAGGTTAAAAACGGCTGTTCTCATTCTGAATTCAACATTCAGAGTGACTGCAAAGGGAGGAAAATTAAGGGCAGAAGGGTTCAGGCATAGAAGGAGCTCGGTGCTGATCAGCTGCAAACAGAGCAGACTGCAAATGGAGCAGATGCTTCACCTGTCAGCAGGTACTTTACCTTAAGAGGCCATGGTGGGGTGACTTAAGCTGTCTTTCTGTGTAATGGCTAAGAAAAGTTTCCATCACCATAGTGAGTGCTAGATCAGCTATTTGCATGCTGGTATTTTAGTGATAAAACTCGCACTGGGCAGGGATGAAAAATGCTCCTTTGCAGGCAGTGTGGTTTTCTTTTCTTTAAACCACTGCTGTTACCATCTGAGAAAACATATTTGTAAAGAAAATTGTGCCACATGGATATGTGATCATAACACTTCAACAACTTAATATACTTAAGCAGGGTTTGCTGGAAGTACTCAAGTGTTGAGAACTGACTGTTGCCCACAGGCAGAAACATCACCATATCTTGCTTGATGTTGTGTCTTTCATAGCTGGATCGCTGAATATCAGCTTTGCTACCTTTATTTATACAGTCACATATTCAGTTGTAGTAAAGACAAATTAAATTATTTGTGATCAATTTTCCAGAAGTGTTTTATTTGCAGAAAAAAATAAGATGTCTGTGCTCACAGGAGGCCCTATCTACTCTGGTTGTTCTAACTACCTTTTTTAGTCAAAGAATGAGTAAGGGATTAGAACAGAGCCTTATGTAGAAGATTATGAAATGGTTTAAATTGCTTTTGCCATTCATCTTTTTGCTCCTTTTGCAGCATATCCTATTGTAGCACGAATAGGCCTGTGAAGAGGCTTCTGAAGAAACAAATTCTTATACCTGACAAAAGCCAGAAACCAGTTTGACACTTTCTTGTCAAACTACAGTATACTTCAGTGTTTTTACAGTATGTGTCATGGGTCTTGTAGTGGATAAAATATTGAACTCCTTCCAAAGCTTGTTAATCAAAATATTGTTGACGTGAGTCATATCAAACTGGCAAAATGCCAGGACAGACATTTGGGTAGCTATCAGTTTATTCTGCGTGTCAGTTCTTGTTCCTCCTTCCTGTGGCTGGCTTGTATCAAGTACCTTAAACCAAACAAAAACCAAGCAAAAAACCCCTCCTGTCTTCTTCCCTCTTGTCCTCTCTTCCAAGCTGTTATAAGTGCATATTATAATATTGGCTTTTCACAAGTATTGGGATAAATGCTATATGTATAATGGTAAAATAACTTTTCTATATGGATATAGATTTTTCTTTTCTCTCTTCTCTCTGCTAATAGCAAAAGGTAAACATAAGTTTTGTACAGATAGTATACTTAAACTACCTGCCTAATTGAGATAACAGCCCGTGAACCTGCGATGGGAGCCCTGCAGCTAACACGACAATTATCAACACTCACTGACTGCAAAAGACTGAGACCACCAACCAAATTAAAAGGTGATAAGGACAATATTAAAACCACAAGCCAAGAAACACGCATGCTCTAAAAAGGCGAACCCAAGGAGTGGCCATGCAAAACAGTTCCCAGAAAAAGTTGACTATGCATGAAGGACTATGAGTATACAAAATGGGATGTGTTGGAAAATGTATTTTAAGCGGCTTTCCTGAAGCAGCAGCGTGCTCTTGGCAGCATGCCAAGCACCCAGCCGTTTAACCTTTTGCTTTATGTTTGTCTCCTATTGTTTTTTTATTAAACCTTATAAATTTTACCAGGACAGTGAACATTGTTTTTCACAAAGCAAAGCCATTTTATAGCTCTTTTCCTAGTGAGGAAGGAACAGGCGATTGGTCTCGTTGTGTCAAGCTTCAGAGTTCCAGCAGATGAATTTGTTGATCAATACCTTAATTGCTTGAAGTGATTTCATAAGGTCAGGTTTCTTCCTTTTCACTCTGATGAACAGTGTGGAGGAAGCCCATTACTCTTTTATTTTCTTATTTGAGCAGGTAGTCACTGTTCTGCTTCCTGAGTTGTCCTGACAGATGTGTTCTCTCCCTGTGATAAAAGGTCTTAGAGCAGTTTACTCCTCTGAGAAAGTGGCTCTTTGTGATTCCCATGTTAAAACAGCTGCATGCTTCTCCAGTGTAAGGTTCTACTGAGCTGTCATGAGTTTAGCACTCACTTGTCTAAAATTATTTTTGGGTGCAAGGAATGATTCATCAGAATCATAGCTGCATCTAAATGCATTATTTTGCTAGTGCTTTGACTTATAAAACAAGATTAAAACATACAGCTCTTTCCTGGAAGTAAGGGTTTACTAACAAGAGCAAGACTTCATTTTTTTTTTAATAGCTTATCACCAATTTTGTTTCATAATGTTCCAAGATGCAAACCTGTTTTCTAGCTCATACAGCCTGTCAGGATTAAGAGTTGTCAGTAACTGCATCTGTATACTAGATCCTTTGCACTATTACTGTGTTGCCCTCTTTCAACAGCTGTGTTTAATATTTTGACAGCTATCCTTTAGCAGTGTTCTCAGATCTCAGGATAAGTTGCTTATCAGAAAATGGCTACTTGGATGAATTCTGCATGAAAGTCATAGCTAATGGTTGTTTTTGCTGCAGATGGTAAGGGTGCACTTTGAAATGCACTTAGAAACTGTTACTTGCTGCTAATTTCAGGAAATATTGATCCAAGTGGGCTGCTTGCTATGGAATAATGCCGTGTTTGGGGTTAGACAAGGAAAGAGGTATCTCAGCAATGATTCAAGGTCTTACCTGGTGCAGTGGAGCAGCATTTTGAGTCCTTTCTGTGGCTTGCCCAGAACTCCCTGCTTTGACACCACAGGGTCTTGGTGCAAAGGTGGTGAGTGTGTAGGTTCTGCTGACTCTGTTATTGATCGCAGCCTCACCTGTGATTGGAGAAAGTGATTGCAGCTGACAAGACAGTAGGATCTCGTTTATGCTTTGCAAGAAAGAAACCAGGGCACTAGAAAGAATCTGTCCTTTGAAGCAAAGAATTTTCATCTGTTTCAAGTTATAGATTGGGGCCCAATTTTTTTTTTCTCTGCCTAATGGAGGAAAAAATGCCAGGTTACTTCCAAAGAGCAGCTTATGCTTAGTTGCCTCTAAAACTGGTTCTGTGCATCTTGCTTGTGCATGATTGTGACAATCATGGGAAATCACCATGATGTTTCCTGCTATCTGAATGGCATATAGATGCTATAGGAGAATCACAGATGGAACTTCTCAGCAAGACCTTTCTGCCAAGTATTTGAATATATGCAATGCCAGATGTGAGTTTTGGCTTTTTCAAAATGTATTTACGAATGCAGTTTCAACTGAGAGGAAATGCTGGTGAACCAAGCATCATCTCTTATGTTTCTTTGAAAAGGTGCAAAAAATTGCTAATTTTAGGGAATATTAGAGAAACTTATATGGAAAGAAGTGTCTCCAGCTCACATTTTTAATATTGGACAGGCCATAGGAGATGTAGCTGAAGTACATCCCACATTCAATGTGCCAAGCTTGCATAAACTGTGGCTAAGTATTTAAAAGAAGCAGCGTGATGTTGCAGAGATGTTATAAAACTTATTGCAGGCTTTTTTTGGTGTAATTTGGTCTTCATTGTGGGCTATGACTAATCAAATTATTTGCTACAATTTAGCTAAAAGGAGTGAGTGTTCCTAGTGATAATAAATAGCTGTAATGTAAAATCAATATTTAATCTCCAATGTCTTGTGTATGAAGAGTCTGAGCTGTTAAACGTGACTTGTAGTAGTAATCTTCTCTCACCTGATTGGCCCTGCACTGCGGGTAAGGGATGTTCTCTTGCATATGAACTCCTATCTTTACAGTTTAGTCTACCTTAAGTGTTGGTTTGTCTGTTTGCATGTTATTACAGCAGTACAAGTGGTAGTACTTCCAACTTACGTCAGAATATGTAAATAAACATGAGAAGAATGTCTGCATAACATTTTATTCTGGATTTATTCTTTGTATTACAGTTTAGGGAACAGGGATACCCTGAGTGATTTTTCATATAATGTTAAGTAACTTGTAAATAGTGCCAAGTGTTACCGTTTTGGAAGAGGTGTGGTATTTAAAATGTGGGTTCGGTTCTGGTTTTGGGGTTTATTTATAATAGAAGGGAATGGTTTTACTGTAAGTTTCTATTACAGGTTGCCATAGGCCTGCTCTTGTCTGCACTAATCTAGATAGATCTGATTGAAGCTGCAGGCCTTCCCATCTTCATTATACTCACCTTTGGTTCTCAAGGAAATAAGAAACACTGTTCATCATTATGAAGTTAGTTGATTATCAATCTGAGCTATGACTTTTCATTTAGATATAAAATTTGACTTGTAATCCTTTTTCTCAGAAATACACATTATGGAATTGTAGAAGTATACTTTTAAGAAACATGTCTGTGACATGTCTGTGAAAGGAAAAGACTCCTTCTGCCTACAAAGTAGTAATTATTCTTAAGAAGTGTTACAATATTTCAGAGACAGGACATTTAAGGAAATTAATATTGCCTTAGATTTGCTGATGTTTTTTATTTCAATTACTGTTGATGAATCAAGGGATAGTCTTTGTTTTGCTTACTTCAAGCATTTCCATGCTCTGTGTTCTTCATAGACAATGAAATTTCTCTGGTCATTTTTTTGTGGCCAGTTCCTGTGCCCCTAGTTGGGAGTAAAACCAAGAACAGCTGTAAGAAAACCAGCACAGGAAAGTGACAGATTGAAAAAGGGCTGCTGTGAAGTTGAGTTGCCCTTGCAACTGAGCAACTGATTGCAGAACTGTATCCCACTGTCCATACTTTTTGTTACAAAAAGGTGCATTTTGAATACTTCCTAACAATTCCGTTCTGAAGCCTATGAAGAACCAAAAGCATCTTGGAATCCATATGAGAAATAAATGTTCTGTGTGTGGAAGGAGCAGTTCGGTGAGGTAAGGCTGCTGTATTAGAGCAAATTGGGTGTTTTGTTCACTGTGCTGAAGCTTAAGGGACTATGTCACTAAATCCGCCTCAGCCTATTGAATCAGCAGAGCTGAGCATTAATATATTGCTTTGGTGAGTTTGTATTCATCTAACACCTCATCCTGAGGTTCTACTTATGCCTTGTGCGGCTTCCTACTCAAAATTGTGCCAGGGGAATGTCTGGGGTTGAAGACAGGTA
>VXBU01003181.1:29906-94097 GCA_013400315.1 Bombycilla garrulus | reverse complement strand
ACATCCCAACCCCCCACAAAAACAAAGCAAAATCTCACTGCTTGAGGTTCCCACATGCCTCTGACAGCTTCCTTGATCAGCCCACATTTGCTGTAATTGGCTTTTGCTCGCTCAAAGCTACATCAAACCCTCCCTTCACAAATAACTGCTGAGGCTGGCAAAACACATCGTAATTAGTTAGTGTAAAACAATTATCATCCTCCCCTTACTAATTAGTGCTCATTAATTGATTATGAATTTTGTGCATTCAGAAGATAACAAGTAATGCAACTTTGTTTGCGCTGGCTTTTTGTATCAATTAGTATTCTTGTTATTATCTTAAGAAAATCATAAAACTTGGACTTCTGCCTGCTTATCAGCTACTCACAGGATCTGTCTGGTACTCCCGACTGTACAGCTCATGACAGTTGTTGAAAATGTACTCATAGGTGGAGTTGAGGCAAGCTTTTACACAGTCCTTCACCACCTGGCTGGCTCGGGGGGGACTCTGCAGTTCTTGGACCTGGCATGGGGACAACAAAGGGGGTCAAACAAAGCACAGTTCATAAATCAAACAGGGAGAGGACACATCACTGTTTCGGAAACCACTCAGGGCTTGGTGGACCTGCTTTCAGCAACCTGTGACCTAAAACCACAAATGAATCATTCTCCCCCAGCATAAAAAAGCAGTGACAACACTTATCTCCAACAGGACCATTTGAAGCATAAAAAAAGATTCTGATGTGCCAAGGAAGCTTCCCAAGAACAGACAGATCATGTGGCTCGATATGTGTATAATCTGAGCCAAACACAATTTCTGCTTAATTTATAGGACTTTGTTACAAAGCCTACAGGTTATCTTCCCCAGCACTGGAAGAACGTACAACAGACCAGCACAGCAGTCTACATCTGATCTGGAAAAGTCCTGCCGAAGACCACTCATCTGCCTTTAAATACAAAAAACTTTCATTAAGTACATCTTTCATCACAAGCTTTATTGAATTTTAAAGCAACCATCTAGACTCCTTAGGGACATGCCAAGTGATATGCCTTCTTCTCTTGCAACGGCAGCTGTTTTCACTATTTCATTGTTACATTGTTTTAGAAAAATGCTGCAGGGGTATTTTGAACTAAACAGACAGGCAGTCCTCACCCTGCAAATACAACTATAACCTGACAATTCTGATATTTTCAGTACCTCTAAACTTTTTGGAGTATCTCTATAAATCAAGCTTCCAATACAGACAGACTGTCTGAATGAATAATCTTAAAATAAAGTTCTCAATCATCATTTATACTAGGGCCTAGGAGTAAAATTTTAAGCACTCCCTGAAGCAGCTCAGATTAAACACTTGCTTTGTTCTTGAAAAAATAAAAAATTTTAAGTGACATGTACTAACCAATAATATTAGGTTGTAATCTTTAAAAAAAAGTTTAGAAGCCTAAAATTAGGACTATAAAATAATCTCATTACACATTGCTAGGACAATCAACTTGACTACGAAACCAGCACATTAGCATTCATAACAACTCCCCTGGATCTCTACTGAGAGATATGATCCCATTTTAGTATCTCATCCTCCACAAGAGAAACTAAAATATTTACTAGATAGTGAAAAACCTTCCTAATGTTATTAAAAAAACAAATTATCTTCCTAAAACGAGACAATTTCCTTTCTTCTTCCTCCTCCTCTTTATTCTTTTTTTTTTTTTTTTTTGCGGGGGAGGGTTGGTAGAGGGTTGTGCCATCTTTATGACTGAAGAATAGAGGAAAAGCAATTTACATCTTCATAATGCAAAATACAGAGAAGGTAAGTCAAAATGTGGATGTTTATACATGGTCAGCGGATGATTTCCATTTTCTTAAAGTGTCTAAATCACAACAAGGTGAAACAATGGTTTGAAAATGGGAAATCAGCTCCTAGGGGGAAAAAACTGCAGAGATGCCATTCCCATCCCCACCCATATCCCTACCTTCATCCTGAAAAAAGTGATGCTGGTCAACAAATCCACTGTAGACTTCAGGTCCTGCAGCCGTTCACGGCTGCTGGCTGGGAAGTTATTCTGTTGACAGAAAAGGGAAATCCTGTTGGAATGCACAGTCAGATCCATGCAAGGCTTCAAGCATGTGCTAAATAAGGAAACTGTCTTGGAAACATTTCCTGCTCAAGAAGCTTGTACCAGTCAAAACAATGCTCAATAAATAAGGCCTTTTTGCTGCAGAAGCTTATCTGTTTGCTTAATTAAATAGCTTATCATATAAATGTAAAGTCTGTGGATGCCAGGAGACTGACAGCCCTTGGTGGCAGGAATGGTCTCCTTGGCTGCAGAGGGAGCACTGCCTCACCACTGGCAGCCCTGGCCTTTTGCCTGAGGTTAGGTGAGCCCTTTCCTTTCTTCAGCCAATGCCTGTTTTTTTGCCTTCTCCCCTGAGATGCCAAGGGGTGTGGTGTATTCAACACCTCTCCAGAGAAATAAACAAGACCAAGAAGGAAAAATTACCACTGTTCCCATAAGACAGTGCTGGAACTAGCCAGAACCCTGTGCCATATGTAAATACATATGTTGAATGCAGCTAGCTTTGCTTCTTGCACAAAACTCTTCCCTGCCTGACCTCAGGCACGGTGCCCTTTCCTACATTCCGGCTGTCTCCTGTGGACCTGTGTCCTTTAACAGCATTCATGTTCCTCAGCATGTTCTTAACCTCAAGCTGATGTGATTGGTTTTGCTGCAAGTAAAACAGCAGGGGCAACCTCCTCTTCACATAGTCTCTTCACATCTGCACGTTCAGAAATTATTAGATGTGAAGGTGAAAAGGGCAGAGGGGAACAATTTTCACTTTTTACTGAGGACTCAACAAAAAATATGTTGTCTCTTGACAGTAGTAATTGAGTATTACTGCAGTTCAGCTAACCACTGCAGGCAATTTGATGCTCTTTGCAGTCATTTCTAGATGATCCTTCTGAGACAATTCTCCTTTCAGAGTTAAGCTGTCCACACATATACTCTCTGGAACTCAGGGTATTTATCAAAATCAAAAACTTCCATGTGTCAAGACCTAAATAAAAAACATTTGATGAATATAAATTGCTATCTCCTGTCTGGAAAGCCGCAAACTAACGTATTTTCTTCCAGAACTTAACCTGCCCTTTAGGGGTCTTAAAATAATTACTAAATGCTCCCATAATGCTTCAGCCATTTCTCCAAATATAATGGCAATTAGATTACAGCTAAATTATTTAAACTACACAAATCTTTCCTGGTCCTTTATGTAAGATCTTACTTGTTTGTGCACATTTCAGCTGCATTAGCCACCAAAAAGCAGCTTTTACTGAACACCTAGCAAACAAAAAAGGCAGCACTGCTACAGATTCCTATTGTCATGGGTTGATAATTTTCCCTCTGCTACTCTGTGAATCAGTTGGCTCTATTTAGACCTTCTCTTTCTAGTAATGTAGTTTTAGAATAGCTCTTCACACAATACTTCTTTTATCTTCTTTTGCACCTTGCCCCTTTTTCTTTCTGTTTTGTCTTCCTAATGCACTTCTCTTAATCTCCTTGTGTTTTTCTCCTCTGTATGTTTTTCTGTATTTCAGGTAAATGCTAAAACCAGAAGTGGATAACTAAAAAAAAAAAAAANATTGACTGATTGAAATAATACAGCATGGAATTTAAGGCAAAAAACATGCCAATTCACATGATAAGATAATACTGACTCAGGAGTAGCAAAGAAAGATAGTGGAGGGTTTATGAAGTCTGTTGAACTAATGCCAACATCTGAAACTCATCTTTTCATCTTTGGGGATCCCAAACCTGACAATAGATCATGATTTGAGCTTGCAAACCTAAAACAAGTGATAACATAGTCCTCTAAAATATTTCTGTCATAGTAGGGGAGAAAAAGCCTATTTTCCCCTTTTAGATGATACCCGAAGTAGCTGATAAGACTAATTAAAATTATTAAATCTAATCCAACTTGGACTGGAAACTGCTGGGAAAGTATCAGAGATGAGCACAGCTCACAATGCTCAAATTATTTCAGAAGTCTTGAGGAAACTACAGTGCAAGAAAAAAACAAGGTCTAAGTTCTATCCATGAAGAAAACAAATTGGTATATTTGAGCAACAAGCTTGTCATGACAATTCCTTAAGACACAAACTATGCAAAAAGTTAGAATGTATAAGTAAGAGAAATCCAAATGATGTGTTTCCCCTCTGTCCACCTGAATACCTGAAAGGATTCTGTTTATTCCCACTCACCCTGTACATTGAGAGATCAATCCGAAGTGAATTATGAAGCTGATCCAGAAGCTTCACAAATCGTTCTTTCTGTTGAGAAGAAAACACCAATAAACATTCAGAGTAAGCAGCAAGGTATCAGGTAATCAATGTCAGATCTCATGAGAGCAGGAGAAAGCAGTATGGATACACGGCATGCATTGTGCAAACAGTACTTTCTTTCAGTTCTTGGATTTACTTTTAAAATGTAATTATTACTGAAGCCTGTGTAACATCAGAATTGTCAGAAAAAACCACTCCATTATCACTCCAAAGTAGAGGCAGAACAGAAACTATTTTGACTTTCCATCTGCAATTTACACCAAACTTGCACTTGAGAGAAAACACTTATTCAGAGATGAATAAATTACAGGCAGAAAAGGTCTAATACAGAGCAATGATACCGCTCTATCTTATCTAGATAAGTGACAAGTACTAAAGACTTCTTGTGACATAAACTTCTTGAGGTCAGGTCTCTCCACTGAATTCTGATTTGGCATTGTGAACACCTCCTCAACCTATTACTAAATTCTCAATCTGATGGGAAGCATGAGCTTTTCCAAATATTTTTGCATGCTCAACTCCCCATAAGTTATATACAAAACATTTTAGCCATTAAGGGGATAGACCTCTTTTATGGTGGTGTTTTTTTTTTTTTTTTTTTTAAAGCAGTTGCTGTTTTTAAAAAAAAAGTTCTGAAATTACCAGATCACACAGTATATTTTACCAACAGCACTAACATGCAGAGTTAGTATTGTTTGCTC
The DNA here is from genome assembly GCA_013400315.1 of Bombycilla garrulus. NCBI lineage: Eukaryota > Metazoa > Chordata > Aves > Passeriformes > Bombycillidae > Bombycilla > Bombycilla garrulus. The sequence goes on along the minus strand of VXBU01003181.1, from coordinate 89,077 downwards.
ATTCTGTACCATCTGTGCTCCACTGTAATGTGAACACAAAGAATAAACATCACAATGCATTACACTGATTGATATCTGAAATGTGTGATGATGAAGACAATAAACCCATGCTCTTTGTCTGGTGTAAAAGAGTTCCACTGCTTCCAACTCCTCACAAATTTAATGTTCCTTAAACAGAACAAGTTGTTTACTGAAGGGTGGAAGCACTGTAGGCAAATTAAAGAAGTCCAATTGCAACATCACCAAATGCACAAACCTACCCCAAAATTGGAGGCTGCAAAGCGGTCCGAAGCAGACACATTTGTGGAGGCAGTGGTGTGTGCATAATAAGCATTGATATTGGCAAGTAAGGTGCTCATCACAGCTGGCACGCCTGGGCACATGTATTTAGAGGAGAGACATGCAAAATGCCTGCAAAAGGACAGTGATATAAGTCATTCAGGTCTCTTTTGTGCAGCAGGACTTGACTTTATCCCTTTAATAGACCCCTTCTGCTGGTGGGCACCATGAACAGATGGAAGTTACATTTCATCACTTTATAGAAGACCAGCATCTCACAATTTTTATTCAGAAGGATGCCATCCAGACAACAGCTCAAAACAAAGAGAAATCCCTTCACTACAGCCATTTCCAGATCATAAAACAGCTTCTCAACCATTTGTTGCCAACAGTATATGACTTAGTGATGCCCTGGGTCCTGATGCCAATTCCTAGAACCAAGCCTGACACAAGGAAATTGACATGACTTGCTGCTGCTTGAGGCAGACACAGATTCTGAGGCGTCATGAGGCAGCAGTAGCTGGAAAGCAATAATGTCCAGTGAGAGTACACACTAGTATTTCTGCGCTGCACTGATATGTGATTCCTTATGGCTAACCCATTCAGCCTGCAAGAAGTGTGCACACTCATTTGCATTTTCCCATTCTCTCATTAAATGCAAGGAACCCTCCTCCAGGAAATCTCAAAATTATGCTAGGAGCATCCAGGCTTGTGAAATGATTAAAAATGTTTAAAAAAATCTGTTAGACCTAAAAAAAGAATAAATCAGAGCTTAAGAGGTCTTATATGATTGGAAATGGCAAGAAAAGTTCATTCCAAGAGGCAGAAGAAATGGGCCATTTTTATGCAGAAATACTCACTGAGTTCCCAGATTAAATCTGGGAGCCACTATCCAAATATAACTTTCTCCCTGAAGGACGCATGGAATCACAGAATAGTTTGGGTTGGAGGAGACCTTTAAAGGTCATCTAGACCAACTTCTGCAGTGATCAGGGATCCCTTCGACCACACCAGGTTGTTCAAAATCCCATTCAATATGACCTTGAGCACTTCCAGGGAGAGGACTTGTACCACCTCTCTGGGCAGCCTAGCCTATCCAGCCACTGTTTCATCACCCTCACTGTAAAAGATTTAGTCCTTTTATCTATCCCAAACAAGTTTAAAACCCTGCTTGTTACATGACACTTATGTACCAATTGTTCATTTAGGCACTGGGTAAATATAACCACATGAAATGCCTTTGTTTAGCTTTAGGAAGAGCAGCTGTGAGGAGCGGGGATCTAATCAGAGAGGCAGTAGACCTCCATCCTTGAAAATGTTTTACATCCCTGAGCAGCCCAGTCCAGCTTTCAAGTTAGCCCTGCTATAAGCAGTGACTAGACCTCCAGAGAAACCTGCCAGTTCTTTTCCATTTTGGCTAAAACAAATACACAGAAAAGCTGCTTGCAAGGTGATGTAAGTACAGCTCAGAACTCATCTAAGGACACGTAACACAAAACTTTCAGCTTCTAATGTGAAAAAGTTCACTTTTTTCTGCTACATTTTATATTATATTTGAAATAGGAAATGAGCTAAGCATAGCAGTACTAGTCTTCAAGAGGAAAAACTACTAATCCCAAATCCAAGTAAAAGTATAGTGACAAGGAAAAGGTTCTTTGAAGATACAGAACTGCATTACCCTTGCCCCAAAGAGGACACATCAGTGGCACCATTACTCAAACTTCCTGCAAGTGCTTTCAGCAGCACCTGGGAAATCAGTCACTTCAAAGGGCTACAACACTTGCCACAACAGACATACAGGATGTATAGGACAAATGCTTCCACAAAACCTCATCCCTTCTTGTATCATCAGAAATCTTCAGTGGGAACCTCAAGCAGCACCTTTTTAACAAAAGAGCTCTCAAACAGAGATTTGAGAGTCTCAAACAAGAAATGACAGACAATAATTTCTAGACTTTGAGGACACCACTGATTCAAGACAGGAAGTCTCTTCCCATTCCCAGTAAGCCCCATAAGGAGCAGCCGTCTCTGCCAAGCTTTCCATTATCAATACAACTCTTCTGCTGAACAGTGAGAGTTACAGCAATCAGTTACACCAATTATCTGCTCTGTGGAACACAGGAAATGAAACTTACGTCATGGCCTGGTATATTGACTCAATGCCATAACGCATTGCAAATTCATCCACGATCTCTTGGGCTGTCTCATCAAAATACACCTTCCATGCATCATCTCCTTTGGCATCAGGGATCTTCACCACCCCATTCCCTTGCACATCTGTGAGATGGTGAAAGAGGTTCTGAAAAATAAAACAGAAACAAGTTTGCATGTGAGGCTGCTGAAGCCGCTAAGTAAAATTCATGAAGAGCGTGGAACTGGTGAGGTGGTGCCACTAACACAAATTTCATTGTTCTCCTCCTCTTTTTTCCCCATGCGCACTGTTTTCTGCTTTTACCTTCTTTGCTTCTTGAAAGAATCTCATAGCTGAATTTTTCACATGCATACCTACAACTTTACCCAGCAATGTGAATGATGCAGAAGAGTACTTCAGTGCACTGAAACTATACACTAATTAGTTTTCCTGAAACCTATGCATTTCTGTCCTCAGAATGAAAATGCCTTCATATGGACAAGCTATTTAAACTAGCTGACATTACAGTTCTGTATCAGCAGTGTAATCATTATTATACAGAACAGTCCAAACAGATTTCTTTTCCTGAAAAGGATACTCTTAAGATCAGCCCTAACAACTAGACACTTGCATTATTATTATTCAACATAACCTTTCACTTTATCTAACACTGCAAAAGTTTTCAGCTATCATTGCTATGCAGAAATTGCACATTCAGCTCAGTGGGTTTCTAGTAATCCTCAAATTCATGTCACTTACAGATTCATCAGCTTTTCAGACAGCTGACTCCCTACAGTAAGCAATGCAAAAGTCTAATGATCTCATTAGTAGCTAGAGGACTCTGCTTTACAGTACCATTTTTCCTGATTATATTATTCTTGCTGCAAATCATCCTCATTTTAGAATACATAAAAGAAAAAAAGATGACAGTTAAAAAGATATCTATCTGCTAAAAAAAAGAGCAGCAAGTGATCATGCATGTTCAAGGAAAAACCAAAACATCTTACCAAATAGCAGCCATTATTGAAACAAAAAACAATAAATATACATTGAAGGACCTAACACAGCCTACTAAAAGAAGCCTATTTTCTGAGCTTCATATTTATCTTACAGAGAGCTCCTAGGTAATGCCAGAAGACACCAGACAGCTCATCCACCTCAGTGTCTGGATAAATATGTTGTTCCTGTAGATGAATATTCCTCTCCGTGATACTGTCCCTCTCTGTGTAAGATGAATTCGCTTAACCCTCAATGACGTCAGGATATTCTTGTACACAGGGCTCTGACTACTCTTCCTTATTCAGGCACTTTTGAGTCTGATCTGCTGCCTGCCTTTTCTTTGACACAGACAGACTGGGCATCACTCCAAGACAGGGTTTTCCCTTCAGTCTTTCTTCTGCAGCACTGCCTGTCCAGTTCAGTCCATCCTGAGACAGGTCAGTACCCAGAAACCTCAGCTTAATCTTCTGTTCCCCAACAGTTGTTCATAACTACACACCACTGCAGCAGCACAAAATAATTTATACCACCAATACCTGCATCACTCAACAGCCCAAGACAGAGGCTCACTCCTCAATTAGAATTTACTCCTAAAGCATTTTATTACGCTTCCTCTAAAGAAAGACAGAGGTACAGTACATGTTGAAAACATCACTCAAGGAAATTCACAGGTTTCTCCACCTTAAACTCATCATGGGCTCTGAGTGGAACTAAAGCCTGATCTCTGCCTGACAGTAGCACAGCTGTGACAGTGGGACAGACTAAGCCAGCTAGTCCCCAGTGTGGGGGAGACAGCTTAAAGCTGCCTTTGCCTCCCTGACAAATGTGGGTTTGATGATTCAGTGTGTTACCAGGCCTGCATGGCAGGGAAAAGAAAGCCCACTCAGGGCAAGGTGGGAACATTCCAGGGAAATAAAGGTCAGAAAGTTGCTTTTGCAATAGTCAAAATGAACAGATGCTCCCATTTCTTACCTCATGAAGGCAAGTGTACTGAACATGATATGGAGCCACTTTCTCCTCCCCTTTGATCTCCACACTGATTTGCAGGCGAATAGCCCCGGACACTGCAGACTTATCTGTTCTTTTCTCTAGAAGGCAAACCACCAGCAATTATATGCACTGTTCATGTTCAGAGCACAGATATCTCAGGGTGACAACACTGGTGAAAGAAACTGCTGGAATCTCAGGCTGAGTCACCACAGACAAAACTTTCTCTTTTCTTTCAAAACATTGAATAATACTAAGTAGACATCAGCAGAACAACTGCCATGACACACCCTCAATGTGACACATCTAATTAGAACTATGTACATTTTTAGACATAAGACAGCCTTTCTGCCAGTAAATGTGCTACAGGGTCTTGGATTCAGTCAGCTGAACTAGAATCACCAAGGACAGATTCCTTTTCTGAAGACAGGGCTGACTAACGTGGAATTTGTCCCTAACTTTACCATAGCCCTGAACTCCTGGGAACTGCTGGAAGGTTTTGGCTCTCCTAGGAACTGCTGGAAGTTTTTGACTCTCCTAGGAACTGCTGGAAGGTTTTGGCTCTCCTAGGAGATGACAGGTCCACAGTGCCTGTCAACTTAGCACCATCTGGTTGCTTGCTGGTATTTTCTACAACAGTCACTGGAAAAGGCCTCAACAATTTGCCAGCCCAGTGCAGTGCACCTGATATTCTTACAGACTGGTAAAATGCTTGTGTTGGTATCAAAAAAATGAACACAGGACAGCATGTCTCCAGCAGAGGTGAAATAGACTCTTGCTCCAAGCATTTCTCCCATTGTACTTTTCAACGGCTGACAGAGAAAAAACATCAACCTTCTGACACATTACACTTCATTTTAACTGGTATCAGCTTTGCAGCTGCTCTGCAGGAACACCATATGCCCTTGAAACCATGTAAAATTTATTTCACTTTCTTGCAAATTGTCCACCCGCATCCAAGTGCTCTCAAACATTCCCAAACCAACACGTGACATGTTTTCAGTCCCAAGGCCCTGCTCACCAAGGTTGTACCACACATCCATTTCGCCACTCAGAGTGCGAACTTCAATGATTGTTTGCCCCAGGAAATCATCCGACTCGCGTTTCAGCCTCTGTTTGACACGAGACTTGATGTCATCATCTTCATCCCACACTCGCACCTTGATCCGGTCAGAGGAATTATGGCACTCACTGCAAACAAGAGGAAATGTAATTTTAAGAGAGCACAATGCAGCCAACACTCATTTGCTACATGCTCTGTATTGCTCTTGACCCACTCCTCCAACATCAGAGAGATGTATTAGCAAATGTAAACAATGCATATTTATTCAAGAGTGGAGTGTCTAGTATGAACCACACAACAACTTGTTGGTGCACTCTAAATGCTCCTGTGACATGGCAGATAATGCACTCCAAATGCATGCTGAGTGACCGCTCTCTGTCCCGACCTCAGCCACCAATTTATGCCTTCCCAAGTGGCTGTGACTCTGCTGCTTGTCCCCACTCTCAGCAGCAGCTCACAGAACCTGGGAATTCTCTTCACAGCTGTTGGTTTGCTGTGAAGCCCACAGAAGCCTGGGGATAGGTAGGCTGTTAATGCCAGCATACATCCCCACCAAAAATGAAAACCAGAATCTAACAGGTTTCAACAGCTCTCTCCATCAGTGACCTCCTGTTCAGCTGTAGCCTGTAAGGACAACTTCCCTTTATGCAGTTTCTAGGTTAGCACAGTGAAGACCTGTGACAAACACCCTTTGTGCTGGTTTCTAACAAAGGATAAATAGCTCAGGTAGAGGTAGATCTCTTACTTCAAGCACAGTCACAAAGCAGTAGTGTATCAATGCACAATACATTACAATCAGATGATACACCACACTGCCTGAGGGGAACGGGTGTGATACAGTAGTTACAGCACTGGTATTTAATTACTAGAATTGATTCTGCCTATTATTCACAGCTTAGACTGATACTTTGTGCTCTGGGCAGATCAATGAAGACATTTCCATTAAAAGAAGCAGTTTACTGTTTGATGAATCAGCACCCTCCAGTTTGATGCACAGACAGGATTTACAGACTCTCTTTTTCAGGTGCTTCAGACACCTTTTGTAGATCCAAACAGGCTCTTGGATGTCAGAAGTGGATGGAACCATATTATAACAGCTCTGCTCATTTACAGGGCATGCAATAAAGCAATTTGAATGCTCATATGAGACCATGACAAGGGTGATTACTCACCGTAACCACTACAAATGTCTACCCTCAAGCAAATAAAACCTATGAAAACAGGCAATTGCTGCCGAAGGCCTGTTTTCCAGCCTTTTTAACATTAGCATGCTGCATCTGTTGCTAAGCAACAGGGAGACAGAAGAAATGGGTCAGGAGAGCTCTGCTAAGCCTGGTCAATAGGATGTGACAGTGGCTGGTTCTGAGCATGCTCTCTGTCAAGAAACCATTTGGGCTCTTACTGCCACCATTGTGATTCAGGACAACGTCTGACAGACATCCATGCAGCTCCTACTGAGTTTTCCAGTAGAGAGGAATAGCTGGGAATTATACGAATAAGATTAGAGGCAACTCCATGCAGCTCGGATCATAGGCAGAGCACATCACAGCTCCCTGCCTCTGCTGTGCAATCAAATCTGTATTTAGAGTTCAGAATAAAAGAGGTTTGATGTTTGTCTGCCATCTTCTCTCTCCTCTCCCTCCTCCTTTACTTCAAGAATGTCTTCCAAACAAAACCATGCAAACAAGTGCTCACAAGCAGGGAACGGTTGGAATTGCTGCTCTTTGTAGCTCCCAAATTTATCCGAGTGCTTTGCCATGTCTGCCAGTAATACAGCCTAAGCATTTAAAGAAATCTTTTGTTCCTGACACGGTGCACTACTGTACAGCCTGGCAGTATTGTAGAGGCTCAGTGCTCAGAAATGCACAGGTGCCTCAAAACACAACTGGCATACAGAGCCATTTACCAAGCATCAGTAAGTTAATTCTTGACTTCTTCAGACATCACCTTCTGCCTGACAGCTCTTTGCTAGGACCACTTTGGTCTTCTTTCTTTGCTTCCAATGGTCCTTCCCTAAGGAAAATATTCACTGTACAAACCTAAATCTAACTTAAGCAGTCCCACACGCATCATCCCCCGCTCCCGAGGTGGCTGGCTATCATCCTTCACTCAAAGACAGCAGCATAACTCACTGCAACATCCTACAGGAAACCTTCCAATAGCATTTACTGAGCTACTGAAGCTTCTATTTTACCACACCTTTCTTAGCTGTTTTTAAGAGACTGCTCAATTTGCTTTCTTTGTGCTGGTCCCATGCCAGAGAGTGAGCTTTATCACTTGCTCACTGAAGCTGAAAGCCTTGAGCTGGTGGCTTACCATCATAATCGAAGTCTATAGAACCACAGTCCTTGATTTGGTGAAGCAACACAGTTGTGTCAAAACCAGTTGACTCTTCAGTGAGTACCCCAAAACAGAATCATGAACACTGGAAGACTTGGGCTTGCTGATGGGTAAGAATTTTCTAACTAAGTAGAAATAGCTTCCAATTTGTGACAGTGACACAACTCCGTAAGACTGTGGCTAACAAGCTCTGCTGCTAGAAGCTCTCCCCCTCATTAATACAGGAGCTGGCACATTTCTCAAGATGCCTGCCCCACTTCTTGCTATGTTTTTATGAAGCTTGATTTCACTGTGTGCACACATATGTCCACCCTCCCACAGCTGAGCTCTCACAGCTTTTCCCAAGACGATGCAGACAAAAGAAACACTCTGTGACCCCACCAAGAGGAAGAAATTACCAAATACTTTCATGTCCATTTCAGAGAGCAAGAGATAGGAAACCAAGTTTGCTATATACATGGCTCAAACCCTTTATTTTTTTATCCATACTATCTCAGTGTTTGGAGTGGTGCCATTTTTATAAAAGAACTTACTTTTACACTTCAAGCTATCAAATGAAGTAACATTCTCCAGAAACAGCATACAAAATCTAAAAGAAAAATTAAAATCAGATTTTTTTTTCCCACTTAAGATTTTCTGCCTGAAGCCAGCCGTTGCTGCGCTGCAAGCAGCTGAGCCTGGTTCTGCTGACTTGCTTGCTATCCCACTCTCTATCTCCATCTATTTTGCCACGCTCCCCTTTAGTCCTACACAGCACCAAAGCCCCAGCACCCACACACGTCCCCTGCACTGTCAATATTTGGGTCTCTTCCCATGCCCAGCTCAGGGGAAGCACGAGAGCACACGAAGCTGTGTTTAATTCTGGTCTGCTCACACAGTGACATGCCCACACACACAGTAATTAGGATATTGGTGGCTAAACAGAACAAGCAACTGTTGAATTTACACTATAGTTCCTCCCACAATGAAGTTAGCAATTTGTATTCCTCTAATCTAGCTCCAACTTCTGAAAAAAAATTGAAGGAAATAATTCTTAGTTCTGAGATTTCTGTCCATCTGTAAAGGCTGGGCCAGATGGGCTTGGATGATGTCAGGGGACTGGGACAGGTCATTGCCTCTGCCTCAGATCCTTCAAAATGTGGAGAGAAAGAAAAAGAAGAAGTGTCCAAAAATGACCAGAACACTACTTCTGAACCAATGACTCATTCTTCAAAACAAAAATCCCAACAACATTTGTGCTGAATTTGCTAATTTTACCCTGTAGATCTGACAGGCTAAAAAGACTAAACACAACACGTAGATTTAAGCGAGGACAAGGAAGGTAAAGGACCAGAGGAAGCAACAGCACTTTGCAGATTTTAATGTAGGTCGGTAAAGCCCAGAATTGAGTAATTTTATTGCATTTTTTGTACTGAACTAAAAATATTTATGGTTCAAAGAGTCTAGTGAATGTCTGTGTGTCTGTATTCTGTGAGCAGTTTCCTTTCTGCTGACAGAGTTCTCAAAAGGGCCTGTAAAGTTCCACAGTCCAGTGCAGAGGACATTTCATACAAAGCTAGAGAAAGAGAAAGAAATAGAGGGCAGAGCTGCTTGCAGAAATAATGGATGAGAATACAGCAGGTGGGAAAATGCAAAGGAAAGAATAGGTTCGCAAGACTTTAGGACCTGTGATCATTTGATGAGTACAGTACTGTTTCTGAGGAGCAAAGACTGAAAAAAACAAAGTAATTTTGTGGAAAATGAGAAAGGAAGGAGTATTTGTACCAACCAGTATGAGAAAGACCAGTAAAAAGTTGCACCAATATACAGAAGGGGAGCAAAAAAAAAAGTTGTTTTGGGAAATGGTGCAGCTGAAAAAGCAGGAGGATTCAAATGTGTCTCAATTGAAGTGTCAAAACATTGCAGGGTCTAACTGGCAGCTCAGCTATGGCCAAACTGCAGCAGGAGTGGAAGGCAAAATATTTCTCAGATGAGGCTCATTTTTAAACAGTGACAAGACTCCTTTTTTAGGGAGGAAAAAAAGAACAGTGGAGAAAACACTGAAGTCAAAATCAGAGTGGAAAGAGAATGAAGGAAAATCCTCAGTACTTTATAAGTTAAGCACCACAGCACAATAATATGTCCTGAGAGCCCGTTGTTGATCTATAAGAACAAAGAAATGAGTTTTCACCTCTTACTAGCATGAAGCTCTTTTCTTAGGAGAACAAGTACAGTCATTTGCTGTTACCCAATGTTACAACACCAACTGACACATTAATGGTGCAGCTCTTCTAACTACAAAAGAGCAGATAAAGTGATTCTGCATTCTACATCACTAGCTACATGAACTCAGCTTTCCAACTGGTGCTTGCCACGAGGAATCAAGTCTGCAGTCAGATTTCAGTCTCATGTTGGTAACTGAGCAGGGAAACAAGTGAGATTTATCAGAGTGCCAGTTTCAGTATCTGCACTACCTGGAGATTAAAGAAAGCAAGACAAACTGGATGGCCCCTGCAACGCAGTGAAGGGAGTCTGAGGGGGGGAGAGTTACAATTGTTATAAAAACAGTGATCTCAGAAGGGGAAGTCTAAAATACAGCCCTGGAACAGTACATATAATCACAGAGAAAAATGAAAGATGTTGAGCTTGACAACATGATCAGCAACTAAAAGGAAAATTGTGGAAGTGAACAGAAGCCTTTGGGTAACTAGCCAGTGGTTAGCCGAGCAGTAGCACCATTCCCAAAGCATTAACAGGTATGTATACCACGTGGGCTCTGCACGTCCCAGTAAAATACTGCATTCATTTCAACTCAGTTATTCTTCTGCAGCCAGGTGGAATAAACATGCCTCTTGCAACCTGTTCAGAGACAATGTAATCTCTTCCAGGCAAAGACTTCACACCCACCATTCAAAGCTTCAGGCACAGCTGTACCCAGACCATACAACTTCAAGGGGATATTACTGTAAAATGAACAAGTAATTTTGCACCTACGCCAGGAAAAACAGTAACATTTAGTGTTCACAGTCACTAAAGACTATGGCATTCCTTGAACAAAAGGTATGGACAAGCAGCCTCCAAACAACCCCAGAGCCCTCCCTTTAAAACTGAAATTGCCCTGTGGTCAGGTTTATCCTCCTAAGCACTGTCTGCTATTGTAACCCATGCAAATGGGATGCTCAGCTTCAGCCTTTAAAGAAAAAAAAGAGATTCCAGGAACCCTGTAATTTTCACTGGCAGTCTAAAACATGTCTAAATGGGGAATTACTGTCTTATTCTAATTGCACTGAATATGGCAAAAATAGCTTCCTTCTAGTATTACTGGACTGCTTCATAAGGAAACAAGAGTTATGCACACTTGTTATGAAAGCTTCTATGTTCCAACAGGTTTTGTGAAAAAACAACAGCTAGATGGAGAAGAGAAACCCACACCAGCTGCTGTCCCTGGAAAGCCTGCAGCCAGCTGGCTCCATGTACCAACCACTACAGACATCTCAGAATCCAGCTGCAGGCAGGACACATGCTGCCTTCTGTCCAGCCAGAGCTAAAGGAAAGGGAAGAGAGCTGAGGGCATAGGGGAGAAAAGTACACAGCAAATGGAGAAGGGCATCTGTAAGCCTGCTCATCAGAACTAGAGGAAAGAAACCGGGATTTACTGTGGGAGAGAAGGGGATGTAAATCCAAGGGAAGCAGTTTCCTTACTGCATGTTTACAGAATACTGTGCTGTAGCAGTGGCTGGAGTCCCCCACCAAGCTTCCTGCTGCCGAGCACCACATGTTCAGAGTCTGCATCAAGCCTGCAACACTTTGTACAGAGCAGAAAAATCAACACCTTATGTTCTCAAAGGTCTTCAAACGCTGATGAGATATAAAAAAATCTCTCCTTAACAATCTATTTCCTAAAGCTATAGATGTAAATATACAAAGAGATAATTTTCAGAAAGAAACAGCCTGCAAATCGCTTGCTCAGGCAACATGAATACACTGCAAGAACTGGTGATTAATCTAAGCAGATGCCTACAGTTACACAGGCTAGTAATGACCTAAAAAGCACTCATAATGGAAACCCAAAGCATTTTCAACCTTGCCTTTTCTAAAATATGATTCTAAATCTGGACTTTAGAATTGGGTCAAACCTACCACATTATTTTTTTTCTGAAAATATATGGAAAATGAACAAAGCCATTTTTAGGGAGAAATATTTAAGTTTATATACTTTTCTATCTATCACTGTAAATAAGTACAAAACCCCCTCTTTAAAACAGGCTATCAGAGACATAAGTTTTCAAACTTATTTAAACTGCTTTCAAGAAACTTTATTGAGCTTGTAGAAAAAATTGTATCACTCATCTGTACAACGTGTGACTTCACTCATGCCATGGTTATAATAACAGTTTCATAATTCTAATGACTGATAAGCACAGATTTCTGGCTCTAAATTCAACCTTTGAAAACACACTGGAATTTTGATCATATGGAAGGCACTAGGCACCTAATGAACATCAGCTACAAACAAGTCCACCAGGCCAGCACTGCTGACACACACATTAGTAACTGACATGAACTCTCTACTTACATATCTTACTCCTTTTGAATTGTTTAACAGCAAAGCTTTCATAATTCTACTGCAACACTTTCAGTAACTACCAGCACACCTTTCTCTCACTACAAGAAATTAACCTCATTCTAAGAATCAAAGACATCTCCCCATCGAACCCTTTAAAATTCGACAATCTCTTGACTGACTTGACAATCTCTTCTAAAAAATCCGGGTATGTAATGGGTATTTTGAGCCTGAATATGTTGATTTAAATTTCCATTTGATTATGGGTTAGAAAATTTTAGAACTTAAAGAGCTGTAAGCTGCAAAAAGATCCATAAATGCAAAATAGAAAATGGGTGTGTAGAAAACCATTTCTAAATGACTCTCTCCTCATCCAGCAGAAGTTGATGACATATTCTAATGAAACAACACACTGACTGCAGTACTGAATGCTCTCCAGCCATCAGTGTGGACACTGTGCTCATTCCCTTCATCTCCTCCTGCTGTTTCAAGGCAAGGAAGGCAACCACCACAGGCAAGACAGAAAGTGGTATCAACTCTAATGCCCAAGAGCATGTTCATATCTGCTGAACCACAGACATGGCAATTAAGTCTAAACAGTGTCACCGTTAAAACGGTGACATTCATCACACTCTGCTATCTAAACAGAATATTTGCTGAAGCTCCTAAAATTAGAAGGGAGCACAATACCATGGTAACTGCTTGGCATGGTAAATCAAGGTCTTTAAGGCTCCCACACAGACTTGATGCTATTGTGACTAGTTATCCAAATGGCACCTAAGCATTCTTACTACTTACCAAGCAGAAATGTTACCTTGGATTAAACTAAGAATAAAGCCAGGGGCTTACTCACTCAAAATAGCAGTAGGATTTTTCTGACGTTAATGAGTAGCTCAAAACTGCTTAAAAATAATTTTGTTTCTACTGTACATTGTAAAGACAAAGCTAGACTGATATGAAGCTGATTTTAAAATGCAAACAAATTGCACTTTGCAGAGAGAGCTGCCTCCCAAGCAGTTTAGGAAAAGAAAGGGAGGAAAAGAAAGGAAGGAGAGAGATAGCACAATGGAACACATTACACATTAAAAGAAATAAAGATTGTTTATGTTGAATGAGATCACCCAGAATCTTCAGAAACAGTTGTTGGATTTCGCGTCTCCATTTTAGTTTACAACATCTTCAATTACAAATTGAGGGTACTGATTTATTCAATAAAAGCATGATAGAACAACACTTTTTAAGTGTGGCTGTCATTTAAAGAATTGTGCCTCCAGTCTTGGCTTTCAATTCAGATCTCAATACATTGATCACCTTGGAAGCTCTCTCTCGCAACAATAACTCCTTTGAGTTATTGTTACATTGATGTTCCAAAACTGAAAGAAGAGGCTGCTGGTGTCACAGACAACTGAAAACTAATTACCTTTAAATTAGGCTGCCAAACACCAGTAGCAGATCGCAGAAATAGGTCACAGAAGTTTCCTTATTCTTTTACACAAATTCTACTCTCATATTACAAGGAAATGTTTTAGCCAGGAAGAATAGGTGCTGCTTTAAATATTTTCCTTTCACTTTAGCATTCTCTAGGAACATCAGTATAGAAGTGTTCATAAAGCAGACAATTTGCATATACACAAGGAAGGCAGATGGGATAAATAGATGTGCACTATGTACATTGTTAAAGATGTCAACCTTCCACACACACACAATGCTGAGCAAAAACAGAACTATCCCAGATTACAGGTGATGTGGGAATGCATACTGAGAGAGAAGACACAGCTGTCAAAGCACAGATCATACAAACATGTGACAGGGCGCTGAGAGTCCTTGTCAAAGCACTTACAAGTAAAACTTCTCTTCCCATACAGGGTTCAGGTTCCCAAAGATCGTTTTTGTCCTCTTCTTTGTTTTACCCACTTGAACAGTTACATATGGATCACTGGACCCAGTCTTGTCTTTGGCCTGCAGACCCTGAGCACACACCACTGAAAGGAAAAGAGAAGGGTTACCACCACCCTGCAACAAGACAATGTGTCCAACCACTGCCTCATAATGTATAAAGCAGCAGCTCATGATGACCAGAGAAACAGGAATATCCCTTGTGAGAGCATTTCTGATGAGCCTCAGCTCACAGTGCACTACAGTGCCTGCAATAGGGCTATCTGCACCTGCTACCTGTATGTGCACTCAGCAGAAAGACACAGAGGTCAGAGAAGCCCTTCCTCTCTGCTCTAATTTCACACCAGCTCTCTTACTTGAGGCTCCCAAGTGAGACCAAGAGAACCCATGACTATCCCACTCACCAGTGATTGTGATCTTTGCTGACCATTTTGAGGTACCATCAAGCACACTCTGTTTCACTGTCTTCATCTGCTGAGCATGTGTCATTTTGCTCTCACAAAACACATCTCTGATCAAGTCAAATATCTCAGGCTTGTTCCGCTCCCGTATTTTCATGCGATCCTTCATGGCCATGATGAAATTCTGGGTCCGGTCTTCAGCTCCATGCTTTGAGCTCTTCTCTGCTGCTCCTGTGCACCAGAAAATACACAGTGCTCATCAGGAACAAACACACACAAAATCATGTCTCACTGAATCTGGACAGGGGGATCAAAGCTACAAGTTATCCTTCACATGATGGCTCCTGACACTGACATTTATTCTCCACTCCCCCTGTTCCAACATACAAAAAGAACTTGGACCATTTGGAGACAGAGGGGGTAGTTCCTCTATAATCTGGGATCAGACTGCCTGCCTAACAACAGGTTGATTTAATATCCTTACAGCTGAGGAACACCCAGGAATGAGGTTCTTAAATTAACAGCAGGCATCAATATAGCCTCTGCTCTCATCACCTTGCTATGAATAAATAAATCCTTTCTTCGGCAAGTGCTAAGAGGACACAGGACCTCCATTACAAATAGCACCTATGAGCTTGCCTCAGTGTTGCACTTCAGCACCACAGAAGAGAAGTTCAGACGGGTCCAAACTGCCAGCATTTTCTACCCGTGCATCCCAAAGCTCCCTGCTGAGCTCAGAGTCACCGCAAGTCTATGTCTCCTTCTGCCTGGAACCACCCTGTTTGGATCAGGGATCAAGCAGCAGAAACAGAGTGCCTCTCTGGATGCCATTCTATTGCACAGAGACAACTCAAATAATCCATTTCTAGAACCGCACAGGTATATTAACTATAAGAAATACCTGTAAGATAGCAAACCCAATGCCATTATAAGCATGCAGTGCTACCACAGTGTCCAGCAGCTGGAAACACAAGAGCCAGGCACAGAGTCTATATCTGCACAGGTAGTCAACTCCATCTGACAACAGAGAAGCCTCTGGTTGCTTGCATACCTCTTAAAAAATTTAAAAGTTCATATAATTATGAGATAAGACTACTCCCACCACCAAATACTTCCTACTCACTTCTGACAGTCATTTTTACTGTCAAAATTTGGAAATTGAGTACTGTGTCAGATGTGAGACATGCATCAATAAAAACACCAACGTGAGCTAACAGGGCAGATAACTCAGGTGTGAAATGAAAAGCAGGAACTCAAGATTGCACACAGTCTCTCTACACACTGTCTGCAGCAATTTCAAATTATGATCTTAAGTCAGATTAAGTTAAACCAGTACAGAAGTCCTGTGAATACACTCAATCGTAACCTTTCTGTTTAATGTAATGTACTTTTGTTTGTTTTTCTTCTCCAGGATCGTTTAATTAAAGTAAGCTTAGTCCTAGGAAAAATGCATTCAGGTATTCACCAAATATTAAATTACCTTAAAAAGAAGTATTAAAGCAGGCAGAATGTGTGTTCAAAGGGAGTCATCAATCACAAAGATTCATCAAACTGTTTTCTTCCAGAAGTGGGCAAATATGATATCTGAAGTACCTTCGCTATAAGGATTTACAGTTTTGCATATGAAACTGTTTCAGCAAGTAGTGACTAAATATGAAAAAAGTCCTATGAAAACACACACACACAGAGGAGGAGCCCAGCAATACATAATCAAAGGGAATAAAACCAGTCTGCAACAGACTGTAACCACTGAAGTGTCAGAAGTTCATTAAGGACACTGCATACCAAGGCATGTTATTAAGGACCTGGGTGTGAAACAAGCCATAATTTCACATTACCTGAGTACATTTTTCATTTTTCTTGCTAGAGGCTTGATGTTCAGTATTTCATTTAGTACAATAAAAAGTACATGCCCTTGAGTTTCCTGTTGTTGGCTTAAGATGAAATGAAGTAAAAAATATTGGAATTAATTACACAGTCCCTGCTGTTTCTACTCACCGGTGATGCACCTAACATTTATTAAAGGGATATGAAACTGAAATGATACCAGGGGCTATGCTTTGAACTTCAGATAAGAAGTGCTATTCAGCTATAACAGAACTAGGTCTCCTGAGGATGGAGACGGACTCTATGTTGTATATGCAGAACTACAGAAAATTACTGGGAAAGGCCAAACTGAACAATTTGCCTTTCCTATCTGAAATTCTGAGATCTGTCATGATCCAAAGAAATCAATTCTGCCCTGACCTTTCTGACTTCAAGGAAATTAAGAAGCAAATTAAAACTCGCCTTAATGCCAGCATTGCAGGAGCATCAAATGAAGCTTTAGAATGCAAATTTGGACAAATGGAGGAATTCTAATTAAAACATGTTTAACATCCCAACAACCTACAGAGACCTTGCACAGTGGATTTAACCCTCTGCAAGCCTAGCATCAGTCCAGGGCACCCTGGGTTGCTGTGACACACAGAGCCCTACAGCCCTCTAGTCACCTCCCAAGACTTGGCTCTGCCTTGTGACTGCAGAGGAAACCTCCTACCTCCATCCACACTGCTTCCCCACTGTGTTCAGATAATTTCCCCAGGCAACTCCATTATTCTTTCCCTGGAAAAAGTCTCTCTCTGCCTGCAGAGACTGTGCCTCAACTAGAGGGCAAAAGCCTGAATCAGACTGACACCTTATTTAACAATACAAACTAAAAAAGAACATACAATGTCTGTTCTACTGTCTCAACAACACACTCTTTCTTAATTTTGACACCTGCTTCTTGGTACAAAACCAAGAGGGTTTTTACACCAACCATTGTGGGACTAATTAACTATGATGTATGTGTTTCAAACACAAAATGTGTCAGTATACTGAATGGCTTTTCCTGCTCTTGGACTGGGATTGTGGCTCTTTAAGCTACAAAGAGTTTTTTGGTCAGTGGATCAGGTTTTCAAATCCTGTGAATGGCAACCGAAAGGCATTGGAACATACAAGTAATATGTACCTTACCTCCTCTCTAGAACTGAATTATTGGTCAATTTGTGACTAAATATATTTATACTGGGAATTGTACTGATACAGCTATTAGTAAACCAACAGTGCTGTTATTCTATGCTTCAAGAAGAATTCAAGAAAGCAACACTGTCAGGATAGAAGGCAGCTGTTCAGTAGGCGGATAATGCTTAGAAATTATATATTCCTGAAACTTAAAATAGATATTCAAGTTTCAAATAAAGGTATCCTTCTTCCTTCTGTGCAAATATTTTCCTACATAGGACTCTGGGAGCAAACAACTGTTCATCACCATGGTGTCTAACCATCATTCAACTCAGAAGCCAAGAAGATTAGCACATTACTTAATCAGTCTGACTAACCCCCCACTCACTGACTTGGTCTCAGAACTGCAGCCTCTGAACTCAGAATACAACACACATACAAGTCTCTCATCCAAAAAGCAACAATCACACCTGCCTCACCGGCCTGAGTCAAAATGCATTGAACAAAAAAGCTAGCCCTGAATTATACAGGCCTCTTACCAGGCTCTGGCTGACATAACGTCCTTCCCTTCCACACCCTTGGTAATTACTTCTCTACATTTGTCCCTTGGTCTCCTACACATCCAGCTGCAGCTTTACTCTTTCTTTGATACCAGAATTGCACAACCCACTGTAATTCAGTTAGTACTACACCAACGCTCAAGACATGAGATAAAAGCTCAGTTCCCAAAAGCATGCCATGGGGATGTTAAAGAACATCCATCTATCCACTCTCAGTCAAGTAAGAAAGGAAAAGTACCCATTCAGCAGAGATTTCAACTACTTCCAAGAGTAGTAAATGGCTAAAAACAGAGTGCTATCCCTTGAGCAGGTATTTATGAGCTTATGATAAAAAGGTAAGTGCCCTATCATCAGAATAATAACTCCTAAGTACCTACAACACTATGAACCAGGAGGCTGCAGTACACATACTACAACTGATTCCAGGTTATTGCACTTCAGACACCACCAATTCATGGAATAGCCCTGCTGAAGCATTCCACAAGTGGGTTTTGATTCAAATTGCAACAAAGCATTGCTGAATATTCCACCAATGCAGTCCCACACTGATCATAAATTTGTTAAGTGTATCACATAATAAGTTTTTTAAAAACATAGAGACAAAGAAAAATACCCTCAGTAGAGACAACCCAACTTAATTCTAAAAGACTTGGAGAATTATTTTCCCCAGAAAGATATGAAGGATGGAAAACAGGTAAACAGCACATTCTAAATCTAAGGAATAAAACCCCAGGTGTCTACCCAAAACTTTAAGGCATAAGCAATGGAAAAGTATTTGTGACCAGCCTGAACATTCATTTTACTCCAATGCAACATTTTCTGGAAGACTTACACGGATTTAAGTGAATATATATCCTGAGGCATCAAGGTATAATCAGTAGAATTGTATTTGTTACCAGTCTGAAAATTCATTTTACTCCACTGTAACATTTTCTGGAAGCCCTAAATAGGCATAAGTGAAGATATGTCCTGAGAATGTTTGGGGTTTTTTGCCGACAGCAACAATAAAGCTTCTGTTAGGAAAAAATCCCTCCTGAGTTCAGCATACAAGAAAGTTCAGTCTTGAATTTACGGGATCTCTAAACTGTTGTTTGTCCCCCAGACACTCTGTTTCTCATTCCTCAAGCATAGACTACTTCTCCATTTTCCTCTGGCTTGTTGGGTTCCATTTAGAAGAATTTTAGCATGAACACACCGAAGCAAAGAACACAGCTGCCTGAAATTGCCTTTTAATATGTTTCTAGTATTGATAACAATTGTTTTTCCATTCCAGAGGCACATTCACCCCCTTCTCCAACTCCCACCACTATCCTTTGTCTTTTCTTTACACAACCTTTTCATTACACAATTACCATCTCCAGCTTCCTCTACAACTCTACCCCAGCTAACAATATCTTCCACATTCAGCGGATAACCCTGAAGACTCTGCTCACAGTCTCTCTTCCTTGATTCTGGACACCTTACAAGTAACTCAGTAAGTAAAATTTTTGTTTGATTTGTTTTACCTTTCTACATCCTTCATACATTTTAAGCCTGGTGTACTCTCAGTTATTTCCTCTCTGTTTCTGTAACTCTGTATGATGAAGTATTATGAGTTTACATTTTGAAAGAAAATGTGAAAACATCTGCAACCTCCCAAACAACATAACAAGTTCTTACTTAATGCTTTGCCATATATGAAAAGTAATTTCCAGTAGTTTCATCTATTCTATGGAAAAATACACAGTATTGCCATCATTACATCCCACAGCCCATTGCATAAGATTATGTAATTACAACTGAAGGTAAAAAAACCTTCCCCCATGGTTATTCTTCAGAGCCTCAGCTCCAGACACTCCATATTCTCAGGGACTCTGAATCACTGAAGTTGTCCTCTACCTTTAATTTTTTCACTCACAGCAAATTCAGCCCTTTTACTCTTCTGTAAACAATAAGCTCAAAAAGATCTTCTTTCTCCCTGTAGCTTATCTCCCTCTTCCCCAACACGGTGAAAGGATAAGCAGGTTCAAACAAGGATTAAACCAATTCACAGAGCCACTGCTGCCAGCTATGAAACAATATCTTCTGCCCAGAAAGGCTTTAAGACATGGGTGCCTGAAAACTGTAAGAATAAGCCAGAGCTGTAGCAGGTGCACTACATGCAGATGTCCTACATCTCTGCCCTGGGCTCCACAACATCCCTTTAGAAACATTCTATTAGGACAGACCTAGTATAGCTTTTTTTTTTTTTTTAAACAGCATGATTCCTGCCCTCTTGTCCCAGACTGCCAAGTCACTCTTTTGAAAGATTAACAATCTTATATCATCCTCTCTTGAGACATTCTCATATTTTTCCCATTACTATTGAACTCTCTCCAGCACACATTCCCATCTTAAGTCTCCCTTCTTGAACATGGATGGCCACAACCCTCCTCTGCAGGAACATACTTCCTTTTAGTCATTAGCTATTTCTTAAATACAGAGGTTTTCCCCTGTTTTTTTTAACTTCAGGACCACTGCTCTGTACAACAGGTTTGTGCCTGTTTTCTCTCCACTGCTGGTGCAAACCTAATCCTCCTCTGTTCTCCACAGATTTCTCCCTTACTGAGATATCACAACTCCCTTGCAGCATTACAGCAGCATGGGTATGCATCTGAATCAAGCCTGGATGCCTTGAGCTTTTCACCTCAAATACTGAAAATTACCCATTAGCAGAGATGTCTGGTGAGCTCCAGAAATAAAAAGCTTATTCTCAGGAACTGACCCTGTGCATCAGATTGTGACAGAAAACTGAGCTATGACCAGATTACATTCTCCTGGACCAAACACAACACCACAGCTCTTTGCTTAGTTACAGAAAGGTCTCAACAAAGCCAAGGTGCCAATGATGCAACTGTTCAAATTCTGTAAACTCACCTCTCAACTCTCATAGACAAATCTAGAACCGCTAAGCAACTGGGGGACAGAGGTGTTTGGCCAGGATTAGATGTGCCTTATAAATAAGCCATTGCAAACAGCCCTAGACCTAACAACGACAAATTTAAGACTACACACATCAAAAATACAAGTATAAACAATATCTAACTCGAGTGTTGAGTTTTAAGAAAAAATAAATGACCTATGATTCACTGGTATTCCTTGCTGAATCATTCAGCCTGCCTTTCCCAAGTGTAAGGCAGACACAAAATCTGACTTCTTACATTTCTAGAATTGCTGACAGGAATTTGCATTAAGTCCCTTCACACTTCACAAACTTTTCTGATTCCTTAGACTTAGTTCATCAAGCTATGACAATGACAAGAAAAGTAAGAGGGAACAGAAAGAGCCATGCCTTCCTACTCAACATTTAACACACAGGAAGAAACTTCTATTCTATTTAGACTGAGATATTTTGCTCAGGAATATAAACAGGAATATCAATTTGAGACTAAATTAAGAAATGGTACTTCAAGCAAATAAAAACAACTGGACCAAGACAGATGCCTAAATGAATACATTTTTCCCCTTTAACCAAATTAATTTTAAACTTCTTCATTGTTTGTGTAAGGTGTCATTTATTCTGCAAAGTTACGGAGTTCCTTGAAGAGATGACTTCGTTTTTTACACCAACAAAACAATCAGAAATGCCAGTAGGAAGACAAAACACTGCCCATATACTGAAATAACACCTTTGTATCTGACTCATCATCTCTGTTAACTCAGCCCTAGGTCTCTAGAGTGGGTCAGCCGAGCAGGCCTACTGCTAAAAAGACAAAATGCCTTCCCTGCTGCTGGTACACGTAATCCAAGCTAAATCCAGGTACTCTATACCCTAAGCAGGAACCCAGTGTTGCTCTAAAAAGCTTAAAACAGAGGTAACAGACTGATGGGTGGAATAAGCAACCAGACTGCAATACCAGGGCAGAGGGGACAGAACAAAAGTCAGAATGTTCAGCCTCATACTCTATTCATCCAACCCACACTTCAATGCAGGATATGCTGGCAAATACACAACCTGAGCTGACACAAAGAGAGCAAACAAAACAAAAAAACAAACCTACAAACAAAAAAAAGTCAACCAAAACCAAGAAACAGGTGTGAAAAAGTAAAGAATTAAACCTTCTTTTAAAGGACATCAAGCACAATGCTGCAAAGTTCTTCTGTATCAGTGGAGCTGTCTGTGCCTTCAGGAGGTAGGGTAAGCCCAATGGCACCTTTTCAGAAAACACACAGCCACTTTAATCACTGCAGCCTCACTGATCCCTGAGACAGCAGCAGTACATTTGGGAAGGCTCTGGCAACAATTTTTCTGGAACAGCCACACCCCGCTGGCCACTACTCACTTTGCAGGCAGTCGGCATTGAGCAAGTCTTGGCACTTCTCGTGGCACTTGACCCCGCACTCCCCGCAGCGCATTCCCTGCCGCGCGATGCCCCACAGCAGCCCCTCGCATTCATAGCAGTACGTGGGAGTTGTGGCTGTCCACACTTCGAAGTTGTGTGGGGTTGTACAAGAGATGGGGTAAATTAAGGCTTGCAAGGTCTTCTTATAGACATGAGATTTCTGAAAGGCAAGAGCACATGTGAACCAATATCCAGGAAGGTGACTGAGCCTATTTTTGCCAGTTAACACAAGAGATTTACAGGAAAAGGCATGACCAGTGCATGGTGCAGTACATATCTGAGAAGGACAAATGTATCAAATTTTTACATGCCGTGTCAGAGGACACCCCTCGCCTTCCAAAAATGTCTCCCCAGGCATTAAAAAAAATTGGAAGACAACAATTAATGTTTGTGGATAGGAAATATCTTGAATAAAGCAAGTTTCACACGCTGTCCCTCACGGCAGATAGCACAGAAGGAAATGGTAAGATTTCTGAGATCAAGAAGTGTTTGAACAACATCGTCAAGGCAGATGATGTCTCTTGGGGTGTTCTATGTAGGACAGGAGCTGAACTCAATGACCCTGATGGGTGCCTTTCCAACTCAGCATATTCTGTGTTTCTACATTTTTCAGGATTATATTGATACATTAGATACTATTTTTATGTGTTTAGTTTCTTTAAACAAATGATACAGGAAACATTTCATCTATATTTCTAGACATCTGTGAAGCTGGCTCTGAATCTCAGAGAGCCAAATCCTCTTAATTTGCTTACTAAGAATTAAGAGAAGTCAAGCAACCCTCCCACTTACCAGCTCTTCATCTTTGAGAGATGTTCTAGTAGCCATTGCTGAGGTAATTCCGGCTTTTCGGGACTGAACCAGTGACTAGGGAGGAAGGAAGTCTGTTACTCACCACCAACATTTACAAGTGCAATGGCATAACATGCCCAGAGATGTGAGCAAAGGGACTCTGTCATGCCAGACACCAAACCAGCACTCTATTGCATTTAAGCTGGTTTCTTAAATGACTGCTCACATCTCAGAGGAGTCAAATGCATACTCTGAAAGATCTCTTGTTTCCATCTGTCAATAATCAGTCTCACTCTAGTAAATTTCTATTTGATTCTCTGAAAGAATTGCCAATGAAACCTGGGTTTCCATCTCCACTTTTACGTTCTGGTAGCAACAGCAGCCTTTCTACTGTCAGAGGTCACTGCAACAGACTAACTTTTCTATGTCTAACTTCATTCATATCCAGAAGGAAATTATTATCAGTTTTACAAAACATACAATACCCCAAAATGTGACAGTAAAGAGGTTGCAAGACAAGATGAAAGAAAGGGGAGTGAGTTGGGAGCAGAGGTTTGAATGTGATGGTTTATCACATTCATCAGCCATCACTGAACACAATGAACTGCATTTTCCCCTTGAAGAACTGTGTTTCACATCATGCCAACACTGCTTTGCAGCTGTGGGCAGCACAGGGCATTGTCTTTGCAGCACCTCACAGTGGCATACAAGAGATATCTACAGCCACTCCAGTAACATGAAGGCAGAAAAGGATTTACAGATAGCAGCATTTGCTTTGAAATCATCCAGCTCTTATCAGTTTTGTATAATTTATGTTCTGCTTTATGTTGTTTCAAGAGAAACTGAAAAAGTTCATTCCAACAGTGATGGAGCAGGATGGAGTGTTGGGTATGCATTCACTGCAATACTGCAGGTTCAAAACTAAAAGCAAAGAAGTAGAGGGGGAAATAACATAAAATAAGGGGTTTTTTTCTGGTGAAGACTTGACGGATAGTCTTCACCTCCACTTACCATGGCCTGTGAAGAGAGAGAATGAATGCATTCAAGGGAAGTAACACAAGTTAATGCCATTATTAGAAAGATTTAAGATACAAGCAGTTAGCTAGACACACACCAAGCTGTCCATGCATAAGCTGGCAGACAAAATTGTATGCATCTTTTCACATGGATTACAGGATATAGAAACTTTGGTCTTTCAGCTGTTACCGCATTTCTCTCAAGTATGAAATCGCTACGTGTACTGAATACAACCAACAGAAAACCATTTGTCCTGCAGAAGCCTTATTTCACCATATCATACAAGCATATGAAAGTTGTCCTCATTACTCACTTGGTTCTCATGCTTCCTCAGTGCAGAAGTTTACTGGCAATATTGCAAATAGCTTTTAAAATCCAAGCACATATGCTCGTTTATCTATCCTCTAAAATTCCAGCCTTCTGGTAAGCTGCCAAACCTCACACAGACATTGTAACTTTCCCTAAGGTATGTGATATTTAGCAAAACATTTTAAAATGATGCAGCCCTAAAAACAATCAAGAATTTGGTGTAAAATAGAAAGGATAAAGAACATGAAAAATACCCTAATTCTGTCAAATGAATGAAATTGCCTACAAAACCATAGCTCATTCTCACTGAGCTTTTTCAAGCAGTACTCCTAACCCTTTGGCATAAGAATTAATTTAACAAAATGCTTGAGCTTTTTGAAGTGACAATGAATGTGTCCTTCTATCAAGAAAGTAAAGCCAGCTGTGTAAATGCTGTGTGGCAGAAGAGAAACAAACAAATCTCTTACCAGATCACTGACAAGTGGAATTGGCTTTTTTTTGCGTAGATCAGGCATGCTGTCAATGCCATAGAGACCACCTGCAGGCCTGGAAATTCCGGAGAAAAAAAAAAAAAAAACAACAACGAATTAAATTAATGCTGGGAGGGGTGAAAAGGGGTTTGCTTTACTGGAGGAAAAAAAACTGCCACAAGATTATACTTAAGAAAGCATAAAGCTAATGCTAAAAATGATTAAATGTTTATCTTCTTCACATGCAACAATCCAGACATTCCTGCATGGTATTGGTGGTGAGGAGAGAGCACATCAAAGAGAATCAGCCCAGGGGCAGGATGCTGCTACCCATCTTCTGATTCTAGTCTAGAACACAATACTGGCCCTTGAGGTCCGTATAATTATTAGGAAAAACTTGGCATTGGAGGAGAAAATGTGTTATTTTTATTCTTATAAAAGAGACCATTCGCAGTGCACAGCATTTCAAGCCATGCAGACCTGTACACACAGAGATGGCATTTGCTGGCAGAAGTGACAATGAAGCAAAAGGGTGATTACCCCAGCAACAGCTAGAGCCTGATGATATAAAACACTCTAACCTACTTCCCTCTCAATGTGAACAGCCTGGGTAATTATACCTGGATCCTGCCACTTACTGGTAACACCACATTGATGTAACCCTCTACTTGAAGATGGTCTATTAACCCAGCTTAAAGGCCCCCAGTAAATGCAGGCATCTCTTAAGGACTGTAGATAATGCTTTTTCCTAAAGCTGGAAACTGGGCATGCACCTCTCTGCTGTGGCTTCTTCCCTGCAATGAACACCCAGCCCAGCAGGCAAAATCTGCAGTGTGCCTGTCAGTGTCTCTCCCATCCTCCCCATCTCCACTCTGCTCTCAGGCCTTGCTAACATTAAGAATATGATTCCTGAGGTCTTCTTCTTGATTACAAAGATTCCTGCAAAGGAACCTTCTGCCTCTCCATCCTTAGCCATTTGTCTTCACTCCCTGCCACTCTGGTTTACATGTTTGGGTATTTGTGTGATAAACTGGCTGGCAATTTCAACCTGGTTATTTGTTGATTTGGTACAACCTATCCACTCAAAATGCTCTGCAGGAAAATTACAAGAAAATGGAGTATGGGACAAACTGTTCTTACAGCCATAAAAAGCACCTTTCAAAACAATCTAGGAAATCATACTGCCATGACAAATCCACACATGCTATGAAAACTGTGAGGTTGATAAATGACAAGAGGCAACCTGTGGCCATTAGAGAGCAGAGCCTACTCAAGCCCCCTTAAATACAGCCAGAGGCTACAAAACCCCAAACAACAAAACAACCAGCGTGACCAAACCTATACTACAGCTTGAGCATGGGCAAGGATGTCACAACACAGTCTAGCATGAGGCTGTGACAAAGAGGAAAACAGTCCATTATTACAGAAACACATGACAAAATTGTAAGAGTATAATTGACTTTTCTGACGAGTCGTAGGAGGCTGACGTGTCCGAGCCACGGCTGAGCTGACAGCTGCTGCTGGCTGAACAAGCCTGGTGGGAAGGTGAGCAGTCACGTGTAACTGCAAGAGCCGTGTAAGCTCCACAGTCTTCCAACAGTGCAGTCTTCCAACACTGGAAATCCTCACAGTGAAGCTACATTGTGTTTTTTACTAGAGGCTATAATAATTTCTAACAGAGAATTCCAGAAAAACTTTTTAACCAAGTCATACTTCAAAAATCCCTTCTGACTTATAGAAAAATCACACCCACATAAAGAAGTAAGAAATATGTTTATATTGCCACATTTGTCTGCTGCCTTTATGATACAAAACCTCTTCAATACTGGTGATACTGTTTCAGGGTAACAGCTAAAATAACTATCATGGCAGACGACTCAGATGATGCAAAGAATCTCAGGATTACTTAAACAACTACACACCTTATTGATAAGCTCTGTGTCAAGGATATGTGTAAATCCCTTGAATTATGAAAGCATATATAAAATCTAAACTGAGAGTGTATAACCAAAAAAGATGCAACAAAATGATCAGAAGTAAAACTCCAGAGTTAATGCTCCTGCTAACAGTTTTTTCCTACATGATTTCATATTCTTTTTTTCTAATTTAATTGAAAGGAAACTGTGATACTCTGACATTTCCCAGGAAAGAAGAACATTAAAATTGCATGCTTTATAAATTCAAGATGAGCCTATATAAATTATTGTGCTTGAGGAACATATCTAGTTACAACTTGGTTTGTTGCAAAATACTTTTGATAGATTGAGGTTTATGACAGAAACAGTGGTAAGCCAAGATGACAGATTTGAAAGGTGCTTGTATTTGTCACTGAAGAGAGGTGTCATAGTACCTACATGGTTACACACCTACATGACCTGCTTTTAGCTTGTTAATATTAATAAAAAAAATCAACAACAATTCCCAATTTTCAAAGCTGTTGTGTTGTTAGCTACCTCAGTCCCTGATACCTCACTTAATAAAGTTACAGTGTTTGTACAGACAGAAGAATTTACAGTGCTTCAAATATGCACAGTGTAGTTTTATATATAATAGGGTAACTCTCCTCTGCAGTGTATGTAATATTTATAGCATTATTATGGAGAGCTGTATTAAGGAGTGAATAGCATTTCTGTATGAGAAGATACTTTGCACCAATAAATAAAAGATATAGACATAAGATACTGTACCCAGAGACTGATCCATGGTATGAATTGTACCTTTTTTTTTTTGAAGTGGTATTTCCAAAGCCAATGACTGCAGACAGGGAGTTCCTGTTGCATTATACTATAAATGAAAATTGCTTGAAGCATGTATTCATCTTTTAATACAAGTTGTATCACACAGAGGCTTTCATTAAATCTTGACAATCTAAGCAAGCTACGGTGGTTTGCAATGACAAAGGATGACTACTTCCTTCAAAGGACACCACAGCTCTAATCTTCCCATTGAAAGAACAACTCCAAACATAGATGCTTTAATATACTTGGAGGCTAATAAGCCAAAACGTGGCTAAGGGTGGAATTAAAGGTTTATCATCCACAAGCACCTTCTCTGGGAATTCCTTGCATGGGATGAGTAAACACGACAAACTTTTGTCAAAACTACATTAGCCAGACTGTTTAGTTGTATCTTGCATAGAAAAGAAAAAAATTACAGAGTAAATTAGATAGAGTAAACAATGCCTCGAATTGACAACATATTTTAAAGAATTTCAGGACTTGCAGGTGTATCCACCTTTCAGGCTAGGAAATAATTTGGTGTGCATGAACCAATAAACCGAGTACACTGTCTCCTTGTTAAAGCAGAAGGTGCTGTTTATAGTTACAATAAATCACTGCCTCCTGCTCCTGCAAATTGCCAATTCTCCAGCAGCCCTCTCACTAAGTCCCAGGTTCCTTGGGAAAAGCAGGGGGTTGCTAGGCAGCTCCATGCATCCGCAGGTGACGCTTTGTGGGAATATCAACACCACAGAACAATGATTCCAAAAGTAGAAAGCCATATAATGAAGCCTCCAATTTAACTTCATGTTTTATTAGGGAAGCCTCCTTCAGTAGTATGGGAATTAACTAAAGTGTGTAGCAAGCCAATATCTGGCCAAAATTTCAGGGCAAATCTTGTGGCTGCCAACTGATAGCTTCTAGTGGCTGCCCCACCACCAAACCAAATCACCCTGACCAAGTACCAGGCACATAACCTGTAAAATGCATCACTGTCTTTTTCCTGCCAAAGGATCCCAGGGAAGCTGCCATGCTGGCACCTATTACCACAGAGTGTCATGCTGAAATTACAATCAGAATATGTCTGCTTCATTTGCTGCAAGTGGTGTGTTGTGGAGAGAAGGTGCGACCTGCTCACTCTCATCTGTGCAAAACAGGCATGATGAGCAATGCTTTAAAAATACAAATTGCAATCATTTCTAGAGTTAGTGCAGTTTTAACTACTACAAGGAATTGTTGCAAATTCATAAGACTTCCCCAAACCTATCTTCTTTTAAGAGCAAAAGACACAGCACTCTTTCAGAGCTACTCTTTCCCCACTTTGCTGCCCCCAATAATCCAGGAAAAAGGATTTCATCCAGATCACTCTGAGGGGCTCAGCAGCAATTGTTTAATACTGGTGCCATAAGTACTTGCCACCAACACATTATAGACTATACATTGCAACTATAGCCTTGCTCTTAACCACAGGTCTGGAAAAACTGCACATTCCAGCTCCAGCTGCTTAAGAAGAGACTGAAATACAGCAGCCTGACCTTCAGTGAGGTTTGGTCATTTGAGTATTTCATTAAAAACACCATAAATGCTATTTTTATTTAGACTGAACTGCAGACCTCTGAAGTACATTCTACTTATAAATACAGGGATAAAAGGTTTCAAAATACCACCTACCCTCCTTTGAGCCAGGGTGGTTTTGATGGATCAGCCTCATCTTGGCCCTGAAGTGGGAGAAGGGAAAAAAAAACCAACATTAATTGAATTATTTTCCAGAAACATCAGAAAAAGTATCTGCATTGTACTCTGCAGAAAGGGTAACAGACCACACTGCATGCAGGCAAATGCATACAGAAACTTGTTCGAGCACCTCCAGTGACCAAGGTGTAATGCCAGGTCAAGTCATACAGACAGAGACAGACTACGCAATTTCATTGAACAGCTAGGAATGGAACCTGAAGAGCCTGTTCAGTGCAACTCCTTATTCAAAAAGTAGTCTTGAGGACAAACTTTTCCTTTTTTTTCCAATTCAAACGAGTTATTGGAGAGCTCCTGTTACTACAGGTCACCACTTAACACGAACGTGGTCATAATGAAGATGTTATAAATTAAAAGCCCTTGTATGAAATGTGCAAATGACAGACTACCATGAACCTCTGTATGAACACTTGTGAGCTTTGATCACTCCCAATGCAAAGACTCTTTAGTCTCCTAAGCAGAGAGGTCCCATTACAGCTTCACTCATTTATTTGAAAGTATTTAATTTCTAACAGGCATGAAACAAGGGCCACCACCTGCAGGTCAACTGGAATCCCACAGTGTGATGGAAAACACCACAGACTGCAGATGTGGGGATTAGTTTTTATAAATTCAAACCATGGTCTTATGTTCATATTAAGACTACTTTTATAGAGTGATGTTCTGTTTCTCTGCAGATCTTGAGTGGACTAATTAGAAGTGATAAGTATTTGAACACTTGCAATGTACCTGGAAAAAAACAATATGTTCCAATAAGGGGAAAATGGTTACCTGTAACTGGAAACCTCTTTGTTTCAGCTCACAGGTCATATTTCTCCTGCACTCCCTGAAAGAAATGCTGCTTAGACACAGGTCTAAGCAGGTCACAATGCTAATAGCTAAAACTCCAACCTCAGATAATCACATCTGCCAAGAGAAAAAGGAGGCTGCAACTTGCACACAGTGAGAAAGAAAGTATTTCCAGCCATGGAACTCACAACCTGAGAGTCAACAAAGTAAAGGAGATCAGGAAATAAGATCCAACTTTATGCAAGATAAAAGAACACAGGCTCAAAAGAAAGTTCTTCTTTCTTTTCTTTTCTTTTTTTTTTTCTTCCCCAACCTGTGCTCTGTGAGAGCTGTGCAACCCAACATTGTTCACAGGTGACAAAGACTCCCAAGAAGAGCAGAAATAACCAAGGAAAAGGAATTCTCTTTGAAATATCAGCTTGTATTTTTGAGTCCTACAAATTAGGGAATTGGCAGATTCAAAGACTACATACTAGTAATGTTTATTATTTTATATTTGAACAGATTCAACACTATGATATTACCCATAATGGAATGGAATGGACATGATCAGACAGGTCTGCAGAGCAGGAAGGGGCCCAGACCCACAGTCCAGCACCAAGCACGTTTTCCACGGCTGCAGCAGCACACCAGACTCCACCAGGCTTTGCTTCCAAAACCCTTCAGCCTGAAATCTACACTTTCTTCAAAGGGATCTGAACCAGCTGCTGGTCAAGAGAGATTTCATAAAGTAAATGAAACCAGATTCTTCTGAGCACACAGGGGACATCTCTACCTTTGCATTTTGGAAGAGCAACACTAAAATGAACAAAGGTTTCATATTGGACTGAGCTTGACACCGATGGCTCAGCTGTGCTGAATGACAAAGAATGACAAACACGAAAGTGGCAATATTGATTGGCAGAAGGGGTCAGTAATAACCAAGTTTTCAATCATTTTACGTGAGAATTAAATATAAGTGACTGATATTTAAGACATTAACAGAGCAGAGAACAGTGTGTTCACTGCAGACTGGAGACTACAAGAGCATCCAGAATCTGGGAAAAAGGAGGAAGGAAAGACATTGGGAAAGCTGTTACCTAGTTAAGCAACTTCCCACAGGCAACAGAGAACAGCCAGGAATGCGAATGTTGGGGGGGCAGAAAGTATGACCAGGAAAGAAACCTACATCATGTCCTAGATTCGTGATGTGCAAAGTAAAATTTGCCAGGAGTTCCAGATAATTAAAATATATGAGCAAAAATATAACTTATTTTTACCAAGCCTTTAAGACATGCAAATAAAAACACATGGCAGAGCTTCTCTAGGGTCAAGATTGAAAATAATCTCGGCATAGCAGCACTAAACAAAAGAAAACGCTTTCAGTAAGTGGCAATATTGATGCTGGGCCAAAGCAGGTGATGGCTGTGTGAAAGCAGGAGTTATCACCTGCTGAAAGCAAAGTAAAGAGCTAATTTGCTCCAGGCAGCCTTCTCCCCGAGAAAATGCCAAGAGAGCTAGCACCTGACATCCATCAAAGGAGGGCTGATGCCTTGAGACTGTAGAAGAGCCAATGCAGTACCCACAGTTGAAGTGTGTGCTTGTGGAGGAGGGAAATGTGATCCAGATTAGTGTAGGACTATTACTGCCTTCAAAAGCTTGAAAGGGTTCTGAGCAAACCTGAAGGAAAGAATTAAGATGGAGGCTACTGAAAAACCGGAAAAATATAACAGAGGCACAACCAATTTTGCAAATATTCTGGTTGTGTTTCACAAAGCAACTATTTTTCTCTAATCAAAAAATGAATTATGAACTGAATTTTCACTTAAAAAAAATAGCCTTTTGATGCAGTGCCATGTGACGTTACTAAAGACCGGATAAGCTGAGGAGGAGGAAGGAGCTTTCAGGTGGATAAACAAGTAACTGTAACTGAGCCAGCCATGGACAACGCAATAAGGAAGCTAGTGGGAGTAAGTATGATCTGCTGATAAAATCTGGAAATGACAAATCCAGGAGAATTATTGACACTGAACTCATAGGTCCAGTAGAAAGAACTGGTGGCAGTAAATACTGCAACAATGAAGGATTAAGCATGGAAAAAATGGCAAGGACAAAGCCCCAAAAAGGCTGCCATGGATTTGACTGTATACAAGGTGTTCCTCAGTGGAGAAAAGAATGAAACAATGGTTTTGAGTTCTAATCATCACACTGTCCGTAGGCCTCTATGATACAGCCAGGTAGGAAAAGAACACAATCCACAGAGTATGTTCAATGAAATGTCTCCACAGAACTAAATGCATAAGTATCTTTGTACTATGTTGGCAAGATTCCTCCAGAAAAGCTTATGAAATCTTTTTATTCTGTATCAAAATAAAAAAAAAAATCACAAAGGAAAATGGCAAAAGCAGCTGGAGGATGTAAACACAATCCTATAAGGAGAAGAACAAAACATCTTGCTTACTCTAGCAGAAAGAACCTTTTCCTGCGTTTGTTCAACAGGCAGGTGAATGGGAGAAGAGCTGCAGCTAAACAGAGGATGAAAATTCAAAGGTGCCTCACAATGACAGCTCTGTGGAAGCCTTTCAAAAGGAGGAGACACCAAACCATAACAGCTCAAGAGAATGAAATTGAGAGGTCTATATAAAAGGAAATGGCATAATATCACACAGTGGCAGTCACCAAGAAGTCCTCTGCAGTCCCTTCTTGCACTGACAAATGCAGTCACAGAACCGGAGGCTGTATTAGCTACACATGCTGGCATGAGGGCTTAAGACATCTCCAGCAATACCAGCTAAAAAAAGTAATCCACAGTTTGCACCCCTCTTGGGGGTAGGAACTTTTCACATACTCCTCCTCATTTAAAGAGCAAACACCAATACTGCCCGTCCAGATGGATTTGCTGCAGATGTGGTGTTTCCAACTCTCCAAAGGCAGCACTCACGCCAGGACACAGCAGGGCTCCGTGGCCCATGACTGGACTTGTTACCAGTCATGGGTCTCCTCAAGTTCAGCCCAGGGCAGCAGCCTGAGCTGGCCAGAGCCTGGGTAAGCAGCAGAAACAACAGGCAGGTGAGAAGAGCACTGCAACAACTGTGAGAGTTTTCAGCACTGTCCCTCCCAAGGACAAATGGGAAGGCGAAGGGAAAGCAAACATGTTTAACACCTTGTCATCCACATGCTGCATGTCACAGAAAGTGTTTTGCTGGCTTATGGCCTTCTCTGCAGGGCTCTGTCACTTGATCTTTCCTTGAAAGCAGCCACAGCAAACTGAACCTGAATTTATTTTCTTTTAATCTCCAGTAAGCACATATGGGAGCACTGAAACAATGGAGAAACAAACATGTAAATAAAACAGGCCACCACATCCTTATTTTTTTGTTATTTCCGATGCCTGTGGATGACATTTTTATACCTACTATCCAACAAATACTTTCAAATGGGGAAGTGCTTGTCACCCCTAGTACTGCAGTATATTTACTCATAGTAAACCGCCTCCTGGAAGGTCTTCTCCAAGTAATTAAAGTTTCTTATCAACCAAGAACCAGTTAGAAAAATGATGTCGGTGACAGAGCAGCATAAATTTAAGGCCCTGGATCAAACAAGGCAACAGACATGGTCACTTAAGGCAAAGAATTCAGTCATAGGGAAGGCAATGTTTGGTGAAGCCTAAAAAGGAAAGAACAGGAGTTTTGCTTACTCAGGAAAAGCAGCAGCTGGGCTTACAAGAAACTTAAGAACTTATTTAACAAAGATGCAACTTTAAAATTTTGCAAATTCTCTCATACACAGGATGTTACTTTAATGCACAAAACAAACAATTATGCACTTATCTAGAAGCAAACGTCCATAAAATGGACAGAGGGACAAAAAAAAAAAAAAAGCTAGGGAAAGGAAGAACATCCACAGATCTGTGAGCCCTCCATATAATCTATCTCTCCACATAAAAGGCTTCCTAACAATGTAATTTTCCATCACATTTAAGTACTGTGTCTAGCACATTATCCTCTTAAAATATAAAACAGATGTAAAACATGTAAAGCTGCTTTATGCTTCTTTATTTAAACAGATAAAAAATCAATGGTGACTTCTTATTTGTTTTGAAAATCATCCTAACTTGTTTTCAAATACCATGTTTTAGTATTAAACCTCAAAACCCTCAGTTGGATATAGGTTAATCTGAATCAGGCTAAAACAAGGAGCAATTGTTTCACTGACTAAATTATACTCCTGGTCATGCCTAATGAGAGCATTTCTTCAGCGGCATTAACAGAGTTGGACTGAACTAAATCTTCCCAATTAAACAAGACAGTTTTGTGGTTCAATGTCTTCATTCACTCAAGTATGCATTTTACATGGAATCCAAAGCTTCAACAAGTCAAGGGATTATTTTAAATTCATTCTGTATTCCGCAACAGCATCTATTTAATTAAGGGCTGAAGAGCCCCACAGGAAGCTCCTTCCAACTGATGTATCATCCAGCACCACTTTCCAGCTGCCAGATGAACAGTTTAAAGGAGGTTACAGAGGTTTTGCACTGAAGCCAAAAGGAGACTGAATTTAACACCGATATTTGACACCAAGTATCTCTGCATTCCTGAAAAAAAGCATTAAGTTACAGGTATTTCCAGTAAGAAGGAAACAAAACTTCTGACATATGAGCCAATAAAGTTTAGAAATGCAAATTCATCAGACTCAAGGGATGACATCTGCATGGAGGCCCAAAATCCATGCAAGGTTCAGCTCCTCCTGGAAGCCAGTTCTGCCTCATTTATGCAACTACAGGAGAGGGGGAAGCACAGCAGGTACTGAATGCACATTGCCCAGAGTCATGAAAATAAAACAGCTGAGAATCCAAAAGCCAGTAATTTCTCTATGTGAGGTACAATTGCTAACACAATTGTTGACAAAGCACACAGCAGTCAACAGAACAATTCTGCAGATCCTCCTAGGAAAAAAGTTACCTGTTGCCCAGATAATGGGCAGAGAGGTAGCCAGTCAATGACTAGAAAGACAGTAGCTGTATGTATTAAGGAAAAAGTTCTGCCTTTCCCATGGGCACAGAGCCCTGCTCAAAGCCAAGTGACTTCCTAAAAAGGCGTGGGACCTGCAGCAGACATCTTTCAGGATTCAGGTTTGATTAATCTCACTACTACAGCCTACAGACATACTTTTGACTTTAATTGATAAAAGAGGATGAGCCAGACAAAGGATGAAATGAAACAATATAACTGAAGAAAAATGATGAAATACTTGGTTTAAACAAGACTCATAAAGAGGAAGACTGGAAAAGACAAGATGAACTTGTCCTCTGCTAAGGCGGTGCCTGTGCCCATCACACACACCCCACAGCGCACCAAAGGGAGGAGATCACTCCAAGCATTCACGTTTTCCTCTTTGTACAAGGTCATAGGCACTGAACAGACTCTTAACTCGTACACAGTGTTAACAATGCCTCAGACAACCATGACATGCTAAACTGAGTCTCAGCGCCTCAGCAGGAGCAATTGGCTACAGGAAGATGAGACATGCACACGCAGGGGCTTCAGAAAGAGATGCTGTTACAAGGGACAACATGTACAACCTGGAGCTCTCCTCTACCTCCTTCTGCAAAGAAAGAAAAAAAAAAAAGAAAAAAAAAGAGAAGAAGGAGAGGAACAAAAGTTAGTTGACCAGATTTCTGCCATGAGTTCTGTAAAATGATTTTTACAGAAATTGTGGTAAAGGTTTGCCACAAGTTGGTAACACGTTTGTGCAGCAGAGAGTTTTCCCATGTGCTTCCTGGGTGTGCACCAGACAATTTCTAACAGACAACCTCAAGTTAAACTCATCAAATTTCATCCATAACTGCACATGCATGAAAACATCTGCTTTCGAGAGCTCTTTTTAGAGTTACTGTTTCAGTTTCATTAATTGAAGAATTTTAAGTATTCTTAACACAGAATAGGAGCAGTCATTTATCACAGACGTAAAAAAAAACTGTATTAATTATAAAGAGGAACAAATTTGTTCCCCTCTCCCCCTGACTGCACTCACTGCCCCTTCATCTGAAACATCCCCACTGCTCCCTTCCTCGCTCCCTGTACATTTTACCCGGTATGAGGAAACTGGCAGCTCCCACGGAACACATTTTGCTTTTGCAAATATCATAATGCAGAGAGATATTTTCTGGGTTTATACATCTAGGCAATTTTCCTCTGAGGAAAAAAAAATAAAAAAAAAAATGCAGAAGCCTCCTACACTAAATCTCATGTTTATGGATAGGCAATTTCAAGGCTAGTAAAGTTACATGAGAGTCATACTCAAAACTTCCGGTACAGACATGATATTTTTTAAGTCTTCCAATCAGATAATTCTCTATCTGTACAGAAGAATCCTATTACTCATTTGTGTATGAAAGATGGAGGCGAAGGAATATCTTCATGGCAACAGGAGACACTCAAATTGGTTTAAAAGCAAAAATAGTTTTTGAAGTTACTGTCTATATGGGTGTAATTACAGACATGCAATCACTAAGACAGGAAAATAGAGAAGCTATTTTAACTCAATCGCTAAGGAGAAGTCAAATTACTTTAGCAAATGAAGTGCTGGATTGTAGCTAAAATAAAAATCCTATTTTTCCACCTTAAGATATGCTTGCATGGATGCTCATCCGGGAAGAAAGCCTCAGGACCACCCTGCAGGCTTCACCTTTGGAGTTAATGGAGGAGAAATCACAAGCAGCAGGATGCTGCAACCACCGTTGTGGCACAAGTGCTGTGTTTTGGCAGTCCGCTCTGCACAGACCAGATGACCTGGAGACACTGAGGGAACTTGAGGTCCCTTCCAGACTCAGAGTGGAACATGTTTTCTTTGGCATGAACCCTTCTGACTGCTCTCTTCTGAAGCAGTTTTCCACCTTCTTCCTGCCTGTCCTGTTCAATTAAGCAAAACCTTCTCACCCAGACAGACACAATTCCACATCAAGTCCTTTGGTTTTGACCTTCTTTTTATACGGTCACCCCAAGCCCTTCCAACCCAAGGCAAATCTCTCCTGACTTGCTCCCTGGGGTGGTTTCAGTGTGTCTCAGGCAGATCCAGGCACCCCCCATTCCTAGGTTTTTTATTTCTTTGCATTTGAACTCTGTTCTCTCTTCCTGGCCTCTCCTGTGGAGTCCTGAAGTGCAGAAGACGAGGGAGACCTGGACTCGTGTCCCCTCTCTGCTGTGGCTCTCAGTCACGTCGAGCAGGGAAACCCTGCTTTTAGCCCCCGGCTGGAAAACACTGAGGACAGATGGAGTCTCTGGCAATGCAACAGCTCAACAGTAGCAAGCTACCAGTGAGCATATGCAAACTACACATTTTTCAAAAGCGTATTCACTCCGCTCATTTGGGGTTGATTTTCCACAGAAAATTCCTTGACACAGGCTAGCACTGCCAATTTTTAAGACCTCAGGGCACTAGAGCTTCTCAAATATAGGTCAAACTTATTTTTGTACAAACACAAAGCAATAAAGCTTGCATTAGACTAATTTTTAGATAATTAAAAAAAAACCCAACACAAAAAAACATTTTGGCTTAAAATCCATATTCATCTTTGATTTCTGAGCTCCATCAGTTTAAGGCTGTTAGAGACAGTTTCAGGCCAAATGTAAAATTTGGCAAAGCTCTGAGTAACTGCAGACACAGATTTAAAATCCTGTGGCTCACTACAGCATGTGCACTCACAGCTTCATCAATGGTGACTAACTTGGCTAAACAGTGATCACAGAATTCTTTCACCATTTCACTTTTGAGCAGTCACCTTAAATCTCATAAAATCTCTAGCATTTCAGGGCTTTACTTGAAACAAATTCAAACTATCGTCATCTTCACTTACACTTTTTTGGTTTTGCTTTTTCTCAAATTCAAACTTTAAAACTTTCCTCAGATTTTCAGGGGATATTTTATTTCTTTTTCTTTAGACTTCCAATTAAACACAACAATTTTTTATATGCATCTGCCAAGTTCCAAGTTCTTTCAGTAATTTGCATCTGTGTTCAACTATAAATAATTTAAACCTTTATGCCAGTGCATCATCTCTGATTCACCAAAACATGCATATTTACCAACACCTTCAAACTTATCTTCCATTCCTTTGCTGAGGCGCTGCTGCCAAACACATTTAAGAAAATACCTTGAACTGAACTTTCGAGCAAATATGAGATTCAAGTTCAGAATTAAAACACAGCTGCAGAACTGTGTTTTTAGTGGACCTTATCTGGGAACTGAAAAGGCCATTAACATCAAATTACATTTTTCAAGTAAGACACAAACACTTATCTACAGCTGGGAAGAAAAAAAAAAGCTTTCATTGCATTCCAGGAATGATGCTTTTTCCAAAGGAAGTAAATAAAAGCTTGGTTCA
Organism: Bombycilla garrulus; assembly: GCA_013400315.1. NCBI lineage: Eukaryota > Metazoa > Chordata > Aves > Passeriformes > Bombycillidae > Bombycilla > Bombycilla garrulus. The sequence continues at coordinate 50,324 of VXBU01003181.1, read as the reverse complement.
AACTTCAGTACATTGAAACAGGACATAAAACTGCAGCTTTTCTTTCTTGAAAAATGCATGCCAAAACAACACTATTTCAGAGAGTTATAGAATCATGGAATGTTTTGTGTTGGAAGAGACCTTAAAGATCATCTAGTTCCAACTCTTTCCCTGTCTAGCTGTCGGGTCTGGGCTGTTTTGTTTCCTGGCATCTCCAGGGCTTTTTCCCCAAGGTCTCACTTTTTTTATGCTTCACCCACTTTTATCCACTACCTTTGACTCCTCCTGTTTCTCAGAGGAGTGTGTGACTGTGTGACTTCATCCCACACTTATTTTTATAGCTTCAACTGCCAAATCTACCTTATAGATTTATGGGAGTGGCACACAAGTGCCACCAACTTTTTCTCACATCACTGGATGATGTTCAAGAGAACTAAACCAGAGAGGATGGGAAATCCCAATTCACCCTGGAGCCAGCTCTAAGGTACAAAGCGCAGCTCTTCCTCCTCCTCAGTTGTTTTGGCTACTTCTTGCCTTGTGAACATGCCTGTGCTGCTCAAACTCTGCTGAGATGAGCAGCCTCCTCTCACATTCAGGCTATTTCAGTACTTCTGCTGTACTGTGGTGGCACATGCTAATCCAAACCACTGTGTGTTCCCTCAGGTTCTAAAATTAGAACATATGTCCAGGACCTGAGCATCACACAAACGCTATCAAAAAAGTATCTGTGCCAACCCCACTAACAAATCCCAGTGTTTCCCTCATTAAAAAGTAACTGTTTGAGCCAACTCTATGCTAAAGACCTTGTATAAAATAAGAAAGCAGAGAGCTGATTACCAGCTTTATGATCTGCAAAACTGAGATGAAACTGGTACAGAAATCAAATACGGGTTGACAGATTGCTTCTTCACAGTGAAAGCAGAGTCACTGGAAAAGCACTTGGCATTAGATGGCTCCTTCAGTAGGGAGAAGAGCCCTCTGATCATTCTGACCAGCTTTCATGATTGCAAGAAGACAGTATTTGACACAAGGAAGTTCACAAGCATGTGAAGATTTCAAGCTGCACTTAAAATAACTTCCACTCTTGAAACAAAGCCTCTTTTCGTAACTGTGTAGTGATTTGTAGAGATGACACTGAGAAAGCTTTCTCACTGCCTGGAGAGGAAGGGGGAAGATGGACCTACATGTCAACTTTAGGTTCTGCTTTACTAAACTGAAGCTGTCAAAACATGTCCCATCAAAAGATGCCAGTCAGCTCTATCTCCCACAGCCTCAGGAAATGGTCTAGCAACACTGCTCCACCACTGTATCAGCTCACATCTGCTGTGGTCACACATTTCAAAATCTGTGCCGGAAATAAGGGATGTAGTTCCCCAGAAACAAAAATTTTTCCATCTCATGGACAACTCATGGAAACAATACCAAAATACAAGTCTCAACTTTCCATTTTTTAAACTATTATTATTATTACTATTAGTATTGATTATTTTTAAAGGTCTCTACTGAGATAACATCTAGCAGTGATTAAACACTGACAACTCCCACTTTTTGACAGAGTCACTTAAAGTCTACTCAACTCGCAAAACTGCAAATCTGGCTACTTATAGCTCAAATGCACACTTTGTTATCACATGTCTTAGCTATTATATTTAACAAGAAACCAAGTCACGAATTATGATGAAAAACCTTAACACCTGCTATTTTGAAGAAGCACTGCAAATCTCCCTCTCAAAGAAAAAAAAANGCACTTGGCATTAGATGGCTCCTTCAGTAGGGAGAAGAGCCCTCTGATCATTCTGACCAGCTTTCATGATTGCAAGAAGACAGTATTTGACACAAGGAAGTTCACAAGCATGTGAAGATTTCAAGCTGCACTTAAAATAACTTCCACTCTTGAAACAAAGCCTCTTTTCGTAACTGTGTAGTGATTTGTAGAGATGACACTGAGAAAGCTTTCTCACTGCCTGGAGAGGAAGGGGGAAGATGGACCTACATGTCAACTTTAGGTTCTGCTTTACTAAACTGAAGCTGTCAAAACATGTCCCATCAAAAGATGCCAGTCAGCTCTATCTCCCACAGCCTCAGGAAATGGTCTAGCAACACTGCTCCACCACTGTATCAGCTCACATCTGCTGTGGTCACACATTTCAAAATCTGTGCCGGAAATAAGGGATGTAGTTCCCCAGAAACAAAAATTTTTCCATCTCATGGACAACTCATGGAAACAATACCAAAATACAAGTCTCAACTTTCCATTTTTTANAAAAAAAAAAAAAGGTGAAGCTTGCTAACTGGCATTCCAGTGTGTTACACAGCAAATTTTAGGGGGTTTTGTCAGTACTGTTGTACAGCCCATGTACTTGTGTTTATAACTATTCACTCACAACTTTTAATAAAACTCAAAGAATGTTCACAGTTCACCCACAGAATGAAGTGTTGGCCGCTGGCTGCACAAATACCATATTTTGACATCTCCTTAAAAACAGTTTTTTTTCATTTTACCTGAATTTGTCTCCTCAGCAGAAATCCAGTTTCCCTCCTGTGCTAATTCTTTTAAGAGTCTCCTACGCATTTGTCTCTTTTCCCTTAGCACATTTTTGAAATTGTTGATGCACTTGTTCAGGTAGATAGTCTCTGCGCACACCTTGTCAAGGCTCATGGGCCTGCACTCCTTTGCTGGCTCAGCTGGACAGTTCCCATCTTCTCCAAGCCTCTCAGGAGGTAACTGCTGCCCAGTAGGGATTTCGCAGTCTGATGATGGCAGCACACTGGAAACAGGAGGCTCATGTGAAACGGAGGAAAGACTGGAAGGAGCAAATTGCATCTGAGCAGATGGTTCACTGTTGACATTTGCATTTGCCTGGCTCTCAGAGGACTGACTAGGAGGGGTTTCTGCAAAGTAGTCAGAGCTGCCACCCATACCTGAACTGGTCAGCATAAGCGTGTTGTCATCATCCATCTGTAAGCCACTATCATTTTCCAAAAGGATTTCAGAATCACTTGTCTCCAGTTTATGGAACACCACTTGCAGAGCAGACCTGAAGTGGTGAATAGCTTTACCAAGCTTATTAGTGTAAAACTTCATGTCTACAAGATCAATGTTGTCCCGGGAGTGGTCAAGGAAATACTGGGAATTTTCTAGGACATCCCTAAAGACCTGATCAGTCGGATCTTGATCATTCAGGTCCATCTGGATCATATCCTTCAAGCTGTCACTACTGTCAGCCATTTCATCTGTTGTATGATCATAGCTAATGGTTGTCACCCCACTAGAAACATCTTCTCTTTGAACATCACCTTTCTCTGCACTGGTAAATTTACAAGAGTTATCATAGTCTGTTTCAATTTCTTCTGTGGTTATCCCCTCATCTTTTTCTAGAAGAGAAGAAGAATTCTCAGTGATGCTTTTAGTGTCAAGCCTCTGCTCACTACCATTACTTGAAGCACACATCTGGCTTGCATGCCCCGAAGAGTCAGATGAGCAGCAGTGATTTCCATCACCTGATTTAGGTGAATTGATCACCTGTGGAGGTTCAGCAATGGCCTCGCAATTGTCCCTGTCATCTGAAGGCTGCTCACTGCAGCTTATTGTTTGCGCTTCCTTTCCAGTTTCAGGTATCAAGATGTCTTTCTTGGTCAAGGCTGACTTCTGCACAGAATCAGGTCTCTCCCCCACACACTGTGCTTTCCTACTCGTGCTTTTATACTTAACCTGGCATGAGTCCGTCTGAAGGTGCCCAACTGCATCAGTTCTCTGAGCTCCATCAGGATTCACTGAGTTCTGATTATTTTTCTTCAAGCCAGACTGTGAAGAGACTGAATCTGTTTTCTGTCCCCTCTGCCCATTATGCCTCTTTTGCTCCTCACTGGTAGCAACCCGGACCCCTGAGCTCTGCAGAAGGATAGACTTCTGTAAAATAAAGTCTCTCTGTTCACAACTCACAAGTTTCACAACTGCTGGTCTTGGCATTAATGGCTTGCCTGTACCAACATCTGACCTATAAGCATCTTTTATATACTTACTGCACTGAATACCGTTGAAACAGTGATATTCAGACAAAAAGCTGCAGATCAGCTCCACTGTGTTTTCTCCATCTTCCTCTGGGATGCCATAAAAATACAACACTGGTTCTTCCTTTTGTACCTCCTTTCTTGGCTCTCGAGCATGCATACCCTGGGTTTTGCCACCAGAACCACCTTGCAGGCCTTCTATCTCACTCAAGACAGTGTCCACACAGCTGGAGACTTCATCCACAGAGCCTTTTATCAAGGTGAGGTGCTGACGGAGCTCTGCAATCTCTGTCTGGATTCGACTTATTCCCTGTAGCTCTTTAACAATGTAATCAACCACATCAGCTGAGCGGTCTCTTGATTGCCTTCTTCGACTCTTGTATGCAATGGTCTTTTCCTGGGGAAAGCACCCTTGCCTTTCAGCTGCATCCCTCCAGCTCATGGTAATGCTCAGGGAAGAAAGGTCCTGCCCCTCAGACACTCTGCCCTTTATTTCAGAAGAGGTCTGCGTGATACCACCGGAAGAACTCCCCTGCAAGTCCTTCTTGTTCTGCTGAACTGAGCATGGTATTTTTACGTAGCCACCCCAGTTCAGTTCCACCTCACCAACACACACTTCACTCACTCCCTTGGAATCATGTCCTCCATCCTGATGAAAGTCCCCTCCAGCCATGGAAAACTCAGTGCTTGGAGAGCTCCTCTTGATCCCACAAACAAACATGTCTGGTTCAATCTCCACTGGGGAGAGCTGGCAGCGATGTGCATGGTTTGAATTATCATCTACCTGGCCTTGGAGAAGCCTCTTCATTTTGTCCCGCAGAAACAAATGGAGTTTTTGCTTCCGGAATTGCTTCCTGCCCTGCAGTTTTACAACAGGTTTTCTGTGCAGAAGTGAAATTTCATTTTCTTGCTTTTTCAATCTACTTCTAGCAAACATCATCAGCTGCACCTGTGTTTCTCATAGTGCTACAAGCTGCACAAGCACACATCAATCACTTCCCAATGCACAACTTGCATCCAGTTTTTATTCTGTCATGAGGCAGCTACCGAAAGAGGGGAAAAAAACATTACAGTTCGGTTCAGATAGAAATATCCGAGGTAACTTAAGCAGAAGAATATAAAAACCCCAAAAACCTAAAACCAGCATACACATAAAATCTGACAGAAAGAGGATGTGCTATTTCAAGTGTACAGACATGGTCTGGGTTTTGGCCACCACCTCCCCAGATCAGGTTCTTGCTGGAATAAGTATTCCTCAGTCCCTCTTCTATTTAAGAGAGTGAAAAGAAAAAAAGGTCAAATTCAAAAAGCGAATCTATGGTCATTTTTCTACCAGGTTTGTAAATTACTCTCAAGCATGAGATCCTAGCAATTGTCCACTGTGTGATTTAATTGTCCCCCCAAATACATATTCAGACATTAGAAATTCTATCCTTGCACATTTCCTCTCCTTTCAAGTTCACAATCTTCATATTTTCTTTCTTCAAACCAAAGCAGAAATCAAATTTAACTTGGCGCAGTACCAGCTAGCCCACAGGAATTGCACAAAGTGATGTAAAGTGGCAAGAAGACTGGATGACAGATTTTAGGAGTAAAACCTTTCTGCAATTTTAGTATTTTCATCTTAATATTTTGCTGTGAAACAGTAAAAAAATATCCAAAAAATGAACCAAAAAAAAAAAAAAAAAACCTCAAAGCTTGCAAGCTCCCAAGGTAACCTGCAGTTAAATATGCCACACTCAGCATATGCACAAATAGGCTGTGAGCTGACAGCATGAAACTTCTGCATGTCACTTCCACTCCAGCACTGGAGATTTTGCAGTTGATTACTTCTCCCACATTTAAATCACCTCTGTAATGAGCAAAATAAAAACAAAAAAACCCCACAATGTTAACTACTTTAAACTTCCATGTGCTTTTACTGCCGTACTTACTAAGCAACATATAATCAGTTTTTTCCTTCAGAGAGTAGGGCACACAGGAGACCCACACAGGATCCTCCTGGAGGCACGGTGACTGGAGAACACAAGTGTATTTGATGATTCAGTTTGGACTTGCTGCCTGAAGCACATATTCTTTATCATATTCTTGTTTTATTTAAGACCTATGGTAACTGTTTTTCATTCTTATTGTTTGACTTTGTGGGCAGAAAGGGAGAGAGTGTTTTTTGATCTGGAGTAAACAGCATTGCAAATACCAATCTCTATAATAAGAGCTTAATTAATATGCTATAAAAGAGGTTGCATCTGTGCTTCAGGTTTCAGTCCCATCATCATGCATCTCAGCTGAAATTCCATACCAAAGGCAATACCTGCTCTTTCATAGGCTAAACAAATTCCCTGTGATATTGATTGTCAGTTTCTTTAAAGAAAATAAGTTTTAATTTTCTAGAATTTTCAGGCCATTGGTCCAGAAAAATAATATGGGATTTTTTTTTATATATCTAACTATTTCCTCATAAAACAGGACTGACATAGATTCTCTTCTTCCACCACTTACACAGTTTAGCCACTTTCACTTGAGTGAGTAACTGATGTTTAACACCAAAAAATCACTTCTGTACCAGTTGTAAGAAGTGAACCTTTGGAGAGCAAGCAATTGAATTCAATGGCAGCCAAGAAAAAGAGCTCCACAGTTGTGGCTCACTACACATGTTGCTAGAGGGTAGCACGCAGAAATGCCTATTTCAAATATTATCCAGTATACTGAACTCCAAGTGCTAGGAGAAAAGCCTACATATGCTTGTGCAAGGTTTCTTTCAGGAAGTTCAGTCTTCATCATGTTTCCTTCTGTATGCAGCTTTCAAGACACCAGAGGGGCATAATGACTACTTTAGTTAAAAAAAAAAATCAATTCAAGAGAGAGCTTGCTCTCACTTCCTTTGTCTGCTACAACACTCAAGAGCAGCAGTTTTTTTACAGAAATCTCTTTTTCCGGCTGAACACTTACTTGCAAGATTGCAGCCATTCTGAAGCTGGCAGCTCAGTACAAACACTACAATGCTGTCATTTTAATTTATATATAGTATTTGTGACATACGCATATGTATGTGTGTATATATAGGTGTGTACGTATATACGTATGTATATATATGTATACACACACACACAAAAGAATATCTACTTCATTGGAGATTTTAAAAAGCACATCTTTGATTTCATCAAATACCAGCAGTACCTTTCCATCTTTCCCCAAGGAGGACAGAAACTGTTTCCTCCAAAGCTGGGAACAAGGCCAGAGCAGAACACGTGGACAGCAGCTCTGGCTCAGAGGGAAGCCTTTCTACCTCTCTCCTCAGTGGGTAGAAATGAATGGAAATCACTGTTTATAACCAAAGATCAAATCACTGCCCACTGAGTGGAATGCCAAGAATCGAGTAAGGGCATCGCCCTCTTTGTCCCTCTCCCACAGGCTTCCCTCCATTCCCCACCCCAAGCTCACGCTCTGACCTGAAGCTCTGAGCATTCACTCATTCTGTGGGCTGGTCCCAAAGTGTCTCTGCACCTCCTGCCACGTCCTCTCCTCCTCCTCTCCACCCAGGGCTGTGTGGGTGCTCCTGTCCCCTTCCACACTCCAGACCAGGTGCTCTGCAACTTGTCTCCTATAAAGATCCCTTATTTCTCTTGTGTTGTCTGTGTTAGAGCCATGCTATTTTGTGGCACAGACATATGAAGTCATGATAAAAGTTAAGGCAGATTCACTCAGGAAAAAAAAACCAAAACCTAATCTAGATGCAAATCCCTGCTAAAGTCTTTTTCTCTTCCAGGATCACTTCAGGAGTCACATTAACACATAACAAGAAAGCGAGTCTTTAAGGAAATACTATTAGGATCCTGGTGTCCTGCCAGATGCTGCAAACCCTCCCTGACTACACAAGGTTTGTTCTGACTGCCTTGTTATCAGGCATTTGCTTCCAGGAGAACTCCAAGCTCAGTTCAGAGCAGCTGTCTCTGGATGTGCAGGAGAGCAGCATGTACAGGCACCACCATTCCTAGGTTCCCCAGCTTCCCAAAACAGAGCCAGACTCAAGCTCAACTTGAGAAATGCACTGCTGCTTTACTTGGGGATGTTTGGGTTATTTTGCTGTTCCCATGAAGACAAAGATGACATATAAGGATTTTAGAGAGGGGAAACAGGTGAGCTAACACAAACAACTGCGCATCTCACTACCTTCTCATTGGACACACTTCTGAAATAGCCTTGTAATGCATGAACAACAGATACATTTTCTCCTGACATACAGACTTGCCATGACAACAGGAGTAAAAGCATGTCACACCAGCATCCATGAATGAGAAAAAAAGAACATGACAAATCCCATGAAGGAATAAAATGTAATTATGTTATCTCTGCTCATCAGCTGGGGATCAGCTATGTTTTATGCTTATAGCATAAAACAGAGTGCCAGGCTCTCACCAGGGAGAAGGGAGGTGACTGCAACCCCCTCTGAAAAGCATCTTCAGTTCTGTGAGACACTGGACCAGCATGGCTTGAAACAAAAGCAGCATTGTGTGCCTTCAGCACTGCCCCACACTGCAGTGGGCTGGCTGCAGTAAAGGGGGTGAGAGCACAAAAATTCTACAATGAGGTACGTTTATCTTATAGAATCATAGAATTGTTTAGGTTGGAAAAGGTCTTTAAGATCATCAAATCCAACAATTTACTCAGCACTGCCAGGGCCACCACTAAACCATATAACTGAGTGCCACATCTATAGGTCTTTGAATTATCTCTAAGGATAGTGACTCCACCACTCTCATGGGCAGTTCATCCTGATGTCTGATACCCCTTGTATAGCTTAATGACTATCTGGTTTTCATCACACTAAGGTTAATACTGAGACACCTTCAGCCCACAGCATTACATTAGAAGGCGCTGATACCTCAGGGTAGATGTGATGTTCAAGGAACCCAGCAAAGAGGTATAAAAACAATTAACTATGATCAGAAAAACATTTCACAGCAGCCTCTCTGGCTATTGACTCATGCTACTGAGTGAAATCTTTTTGATTAGATTATATTTGCAGTATCATCCACACAAAGTGGTATCGTATTACCTGTACTAGCAATTACACTAGGAAAAGCAATAATAAATAAAATGCCTGATAAATGGTCTTGCTACTTTACAAAGTGCCATTTAAACATGAAGAATGCCAATAACTAAAACACAGGACACTGTGGGGAAAAAATTTTGGCATTTGAAGCGAAAGAAATCATGGCTAAGGCTGCCATAGCAACATCGCCCCAGCACTCAGCATGCTGAAACATTGACTCTTCCCGAGAATATTATAGCATTTTTAAACACAATAATTGCTGAAAAAATCCTAACAGGGCTTGATATGAAGGGTTATCTTAAGTTTTGCTGCTTGACTTCTGGAGATGAGCCTGCAATTTTCTAATTAATATCATTACATTTAATTTTGGGTTGGATCATACCTGAACACAGCATTATTGCTTTGCTGCTGAGAATGTGTCTTTCTTCAAACCCTCTTCTGATAATTAACAAAAATTCTAACTTTTGAGTCCTAGCATGGATGATCAGAACAACAAGGTACTGAGCTGAGCAATCCCGGGCAAAAAGCAGCAGAGCTGGAGAACAAAACATACTGTTGAGAAACACCTTCACCTCAGGACATTAAGGCTGAAAGTAAGGTGCAGAAGAGACATGGAACTCCACAATGGATTTGAATAGGAAATACATTCATGCCATTGAAGAGACAGTAGTTACAAAAGCATAACAATTTTACACAAAACAATGTGAGGAGAAGCCCTATTACTCAGTCCCTTGGTAACCCTTTCACAGTCCCTCTGCTGCCAAGCCTCAATGCTTCCTGTTCAGGAATTACTGCACTAGCTGCAAACCCACATCTCAGCCCTATCTGTAGAACTTTCTTAAGTTTTTAAATACTTTCAAATATATTTTCCAGGTTGTATCTGTAATTACAACATTTGTTTCAATACAGCTAAGCAAAAACTATGACAAAAACTATGACAAAACAAAATTGATGTAGGTATCAATTGACAGCCAGCCTTCACACTTGACACATTTCAGAAAAAAACCCCGCACTTAAAACCTTTCTGGAGCAGTTTGACAGAAGTGACAAAAGGTCAGCTGAGGTCAATCAGTCATCCTCAGGGTGGAAAACTGATCCAGGGAACACTGCATATAACACAGTTCTGCACCTCCCACACCACAGTTATTTCTCACCTTTTGCATGAGGCCAGCTGACCAAAGGAAAAAAAACCAACCATATCTGAACAATACTTTGCCGTACCAGCAAGTTAGCAGGGTAGTTACTAAATAAAGGAACAGTACAAATAACAAACTATGAGGGTAAAACACCCACTAAAATGTTGCAGGTTCATGGCATTCACCAATGGAAAACTTCTGCTGCAAAACAGCATAAAATTAAACTAATGAAATGGCAGAGTATCACTGTATAGAAGAGATAGCACTTCCTGCCTTAACTCCTTAATACCCTCTACAAACTTAGGAGACACCCCAGAAGCCAAATGTGTCTCAGCTTTCTGTAAAATGGGGACTAATGTCTGTCATCCAGGCAGCATCCCTTCTGGAAGCACAGACGGAGAGGGACTGAGACGTCCAGGCTCTAAGTCCAGCTGCCTTGGGAACTCCTGGAGGGCACCTCAGCACCAGGCAGCCCTTCCATTCTTCAGTGCCTCAGCGTGCTCATTTCCCTCTGCATCCTTCTATCCCAGCTTTTCCTCCAGGCTGGAGGCAGCAGTGCCTGGCACAGCGATGCACTGCCTGCAGTAACAAATGAGGTCTGTCACCACCTGGCAGCCAGGAAAAGGCGGCATCCAGAGACAGAAATAGGGGTTGTCCCCAAGCACAGAGGGAGGCACAGGCTGCAGGCTGCCCACCATGGCAGTGCAAAGGCTCATGCCTGGTGAGCAGCAAGCTAACTCTGAGGCATCTACCTAGTTCTGAGACAACCATGTGCTAAGGAAAAGGCAAAAGGGATAACTGACTACTGAAAATAGACATCACAGCTGCTTCTGTCTATCTTATGTAAAAGTTACTTCATTCCTTTCCAGCAAAAACAAAACCTGAGCAGCAGCTATCAGCAGTTTAAGAGCAAATGGGAAAATAATTAAGTTCAGCAGTACACTCCCTGAACTGAGTATTTCCAAAGCAGGGGGGTTTTGTACACAGCTGAATCAATCAGCAGATGGCTTGCCCATGATTTATCCCAAATCAGGATCCTAAGAACAAAGCATTATATTGACTACATGGGCCAGGATCAAGGAGCAACTTCTTGTTTAAAGAAAACAGCACCAACAACTGAAACAAAATTATCTGGGCATGCTGACATTTGGCTGGCCATGGGATGAAAACTCTAGAAATGTCTGCCAGACTTTGGGGAAAGGTTTCTGATTATTCAAATACCTCTAACCAGAAAGAAAACAGGAAACAATGGCAGTACAAACACAGTATCTCCGGCTTAAATAAGGTTTGCGTGCACTTTTATGAAAATACTGAATGAGGAAGAGCTCTGCCTAGACCAACAGAAACAGATCGTGCTGTGTCTCTCCTCTACTTGCAATCCAACTTACAGCCCAGTGCTGAACTGCTGCTGGACCAATAGTGTGAACTCTCCAAGTCCTGCATTTCTGATAAGAACCACCATGAACCTCTCATCAGTAAGGATTTTCTCAAAACTCTGATGACTCACTGAGGATGTCTGGAGCTGGCTTTCCAGGTGACAGTGCCCTAGCTCACAGGGACATTCAGGCAGGGGAGGGACAGACAGCACTCACCAGTACAGGCTGAAGAATTAGGAGACCAAACTCCTGTTGTCAGGGCAGAGAGAGCACAGCCCTGTTACAGACTGATTCTACACAATCATACTCACTTATTCTGTCCTCTTCTGCACTCCCTTAGGACAGACACTTGGCAGTGTTCAGCCAGGCTGGATGAAGGTACCATATGCAGCAAATGGAATAATTAGGGTTTTACAGCTCATGATATTAAAACGTAGCACGTGGCAGCTAAAATCCTCCTGGGCTAAAACTGCAGCTTTACTTCTATAAGCTCTCTCCTTTTCATCTCAGGGACTGAGGACCTTAGCATTCTGTATTAAGTCTTTAGGTTTATCCCCGAAAGGCTTGCTCCATTAGCAAAAGAAACCTGGCCATATAAATGGAATGAAAACTGAAAAGATATCTGAAAACAGTCACACCATCTGCTCTGATTCACGAGTTTGTACAGCATCCTCATCGCTCCTGCATGCCAGTCATTCCATCTCATCGATTCACAAGCTTCTCAACACAAGAAATCAGGCCAATGACAAATACTCTGTTTAAAAAAAACCCCTTTCTTAAGTGACATTTAAGGAGGAATCAAACTAGTAATTTAATTACTTCAAGTTATTTGCTTCTCAAATGATCAAATTTAAATTATCCTCAAGCTCCTTTCCCTTTAACTCTTCTTTCCATAGTGATTTTGATGTCAAATTCCAGCTGAGATACAAACCCTCCTAGCAGAGAAGTGTGAGAAGTAAACAGACACAACCTCAATTATACCAGTCATAAGAAATCTACAATTAGTCTCTAATGGGTGAAAACAAAAACTAAGAAATAGAGCATACAAATGAACATACTAAGTGTAAATTGTTTTTACAAAGCACATTTTTAAATCCAGTCAAATGGAGGTATTGTATTGCTAAAGTAAACACACACACACGCACACAGAGAGCCCACTCTAAAAATAAAGAGCATTTCTCCTTGGTTGCTGCCTACTTGCAGTTTATACCCAGGCACTCCATTTGTTCCAATCTTTCACTTACCTTGCTGCTTCAAAATAAAACAAAAGGTTAAAATGTAAAGGAAATTTATAGAATTAATAGAAAACTACAGAATACAACAGCTTGTTCTCATAGAAAATACAAGTCCTGAAGGATTCCTAATGTTGTTAAAGGTTCACCAGATAATGAACTTTCACTATGGAGATTATCAACATATTGTTGGTGTCCCATCTGAGGTATCAGGGAAAGCAACGTTAAAGGCACCGAGAGTTTCCCGTTCCACAGCAGCACTAGGATGAGAAATCACGTAAAGTTGAAGGCATGTTGAAGGGAATAAAAAATGCAAACAGCTACTAAAAATCCAAAAAGCAAAAACCAGCAGAAGCTAATGATTGCAAAAGCTAAAAATGCAGAAATCCTTTTGGTTTCCAGGAGGATCCCTCAACAGAAATTCTTTAGTTCTCCACCACAGTGCATCTTTTCCCTTTCTTAGGCTGTACCAAGTACAGTTAAAACTTCATCCTTCTCTTCAGATGTGACTCAACAGAAAATATTGTACTTCAGAGGCAGAGAGAAAGCTGTGCAGCTACTTTACTCCTCCTCGTCAGCTGCCTACTGCCTAGCTCCTCACACACGCAGCCTCCCCGCTTCACTCCTCGCCTCAAAATGATTCTCCACTTTATTATCCATTCAGAAGGAAATACGAACTGATGGAGCCAATCTGACTAAAGACAAAACGCACTCCTTTGGCATTACGAGAGCAGGCAGTGCAGCGCAGCGAGCGGATCTCTGCTGGAAAAGCGCTCTGGCATCCTGCGGGACTGTGGAGAAGGGGGGTTGGGGGAAAAAGCCCAGGACTCAACATAATTAATCAGCTCCAAGAAGATTTTTTTGCCCAGCTCTGAGACGGAGGTTTATTTTTATCACTCCTGTTCACCCCCCCGACTAACCCACAAGATTCAGCTATGCCCTTGCTGAAATGAATCCAGTTTCCAAGGAAGACTAGTACCAGCTCTGCTACAAGTGTGGGGGATTGAACACCCGTTGATCTCTCATTTCCCAAAAATAAAAGTCACATTGTTACATAAAAGAATGACTGCAGAAGTGTTGTGCACAGAATCAGATCCACTCACGTTGTACTGACACTTCTCTCCTGGGAGTGAGCAGCAGCAGGCACTCATCCTGCAAGAAGTGCCTGAATTAAAGGCACCATTTATCTGCCCCACAACCTGCTCCAGAGGCATCCAACAAACTGCCACTAAGAAAACCTCACTGGCCAGTTGATCCACGCTCACATCCCGCTTCCCACAAATGCTCCCTTCATCCTGTCCCCATTCTTCATGCACCCAACAAACACCCACCTCCTTCCCAAATACTGTTTCTCTGCCTCTAGCATCAAAGGCACTGTGTGAGTGCTGGTGTTGCTCAAGAACAACTCACTGCATCTTTCAAAACAGTGTCTTTTCACAGTGTGGGGTGGGATTTTGAAGAGGCCTATATGACTTAGCTGTGGAAATGCCACTATCCTCCCATCTGTTCAAATACCTCCTACCTCCTCGTGAGCCAGCCTTGCTGTGAACGATACTTCCCCTTCAATATCTTACCTACACCAATATCAACTTTTATTCACCACTTCCTCCACAAGCATCAGTGTGCTCCCTGTCCTTCCCTCACCACAGTGGATATTCTCCTGGCACCTTCAACCCTCCGCTCCCACAGCTCCATCCCAGCACCTTGCTGTACTGCCAGCTGGTAACAGCCAGGCTGGTGTCCTGGTTCATTTGTTTGTTTTTGGTAACAAGTTTCACATATAGACTAATGTCACAGCTCACAATACTTTGTCTCAGCAGCACCACTGGTGAACTGTATGTATCCCTGTTCTTTCCATGCGCAGCCACAGCACTGCCCTTTTCAGCCAGGCACAGAAATCATGCCACCAACCTCCTTTCAGATTCTCTGTAAGGCTGATGCTCCTCTTGGTCACTGATATTCTCCATCCCCAGAACACCCTCTCATTTTTGCTCTTTCCCTTGCTGCAGGGCAGGGAGTACAGGTCAGATTTTGAGAAGTGATTTAGCTTTGAATGATTTTAAGAGTTTGACCCTGGGTATCTCATTCTAGGTTTGCATTCTGCCAGGAAAGCAGGGTTCCTGCCCAGCTGAGAGCACTGAGTCTGACTGTGATAGGAATGATTCTATGGAACACATCAATTCCCTTGAGCTCAGAGTTGAAGCTCTGCATCAAATTCATCCACATAAGGATGAAGATTGTCCAAATGAGAAAATAAAAGGCAATCCAGGATTTGAACAGCACTTAGAATCTTCAAAGCTCTGCCTATGAGTAAGATGAGAAAGATCTTGAGATCTCTTATATAGCAATAGTTTAAAAATAAAATAGTAGGTATCCATCAGACACTTTTATTTACACTAAGACTCTAAAGCACCTGAAGTATCCACTAGACAGCCTCACAGGCTTTTAAATGACTTACTCTTTCTAAAGATCCTACTACAAGTGGAGTTAGGTCATCCTGCCATCACTGCCTCTTTCCCTCCCATCTTTTCCTTCCTTGGTCTTTGCCCATCCCTGCAGCCATCAGTAACACACAGTAACACATCAAAGTCAAAAATGTATTAAAGTCAAACACAATGCCCCATTCACAGTTCCTGGGACACAAAGAGCCCATGCAAATTTCCAAACACTGCCACAATAAATCCCAATATTCCCATGGCTGTCTTACAGGAACAGGAGAGAAAAACACGAGGAAAAAGCCAGAAAGTCTCATTAGACAGAGCGTGGAGACATTACTAAAGGAGGTCACGAGCAGTGAAGTGCTGGGAAATGTCATTGCCCTTACCACAGCTCACAATGTGGCTAAAAAAGATAAAAAACCAGGTGCCCTCAGAAGAAAGGAAGATGACACCTTTCAAAAATTTAGAAACCCTTACTTAATGCACAGGATATTGAGACAGACTTTGTTTATCAGAGATTTTTTTTCCGAAGTAATGAAGATAATTTCATAAGTAAAATAGGCATGACTTGCACATAAAAAGTATGAGAAAGTGTATGCTCTACCTTAAGGCTCAGAGCACAGAGTTATTTGCTTTCTACTAGAGAAATAAACTTCCACTTAAAAATTTAAATACTTCTTACTGCAATTTCTTAATTCACCAACAGATTTTAATTTTAGGTTGAGCCAGCAGGGAATTATTAAAACTGATAAAGCTTGGCTTAGCTATATAGGCCAAGTGCTTTGATGTCTGCGAGGTATACGTTACCCTTTCTTCTTTTTTAATCCTCATTATCTATTTCATTCCAACTTCCTGTAAAGTACTGAATTACTGATAAAATTGTAAAAAGTAAGCAATTCCTTCATGAGCACTAGTGGATTAACCAAAGGAAAATGAACACTCTTCAAGCACAGGTCCTGCCCCTCCCTCTCACACTCTTACGCCCCTTCTCCCTGCAGGAAGACAAGCAAGAACATTTCTACTTGGTCTGGGGCAAGTAGAGAAATGAGTGGCTATGGAAATTAGAGGATAAAAATGTTACACAGAGAGATGAAACAAAGAAACAAGGTGGGGGGAGGTCAAGAGGGAAAAGTCAAGGGAGAAAGGCTTGTATAGAGCTGCAGGGAAAAATGCCCAAAACACTCTCAGGTTTAATTCGTCTCTCAAACAGCCTTGGACATCTCTGAGCCAAGATCTCTCTAAAACAATTTTTTTATTTCACTAGGAAAAATACAAGAACCATCTGTTCGAGGTGACACTGCTGGCTACCTTTCCCTAAAGACAGAGTTCACAGTAAGGCTGCTTGAGTTCAGTGCTACGCTGGATCTCAAATGCACAGTGTAAAGTTCATCAATTTACTCAGCAGTGAAAACATGCTATTTATTATCTTCTTCAAAGCCACAAGAAGATTAAATCAATCAGCAGTCTAAAGACGAAGTGTTAATGAAAAAGGAGTGACCTCCTGCTGTTTGGCAGCTGTCCTCAATGAAAACCAGCTCTGAGGGGCTGTGCATCACACAACCCAAGCAGTGCTGCTGAGACGGCGCCTGGAAGAGATGAGACTGCATATTCTCAGGCATTTTAAACAGCCCTGTCAATGATGCTGCTGTCCTTACAGTAGCTCCAGAACACATTCATGAAACATATACTTAAGATGTTGCTGTCAGATGAAAGAACAAGCTTAAGAAGGTGCCATTTGAGTACTAACGGCTTTCTTTTCCCTCTAGGAATGGCTAAGGCAAGGGCAACATACAAACTTGGAAAGGAAGAAAGGCACAGGTACCTCCCACAGCACCTTGAGCACCATGGAAACTGATAATGGCTTGAAACTACATTGAAAGGCTTTAAGAAAATGAAGGAAATAATTTTTCCCAAAGTTTCCAAAGTTCTCACCCTTTGAAAAGTTAATTTTTTCCTCTCATACAAGAATTCCTTTCTTTACAGAAGGACAACGAGAACGGCACTAGCTCATTGAAAAAAAAAATGCTACACATCAGAGGTATTAGAACTTTTTATGGTCCAAAGACAGGCAACCTCAGTTCATTTGTTGTGAATGGCTGAGACCAAACCACTGGCTGATTCATCTCTATACGAAAGATGTTCACACTCCATCTGTTAACGTCATCTGACTGAAGGACACCTGCAGAACCCTGAGATATCAACATATCTGAACAAACAGAAGGAAAGACTTTCACACACCTGAGAATGAAGAGTATTTCCAAGGCCAAGAACGTAATAAGATTCAAAGAGTAGGATTTTTGTGAGGTTAATGAAAAGAATGAATGTCCCTCTGAGGCTGCTGCTACCACACAAATCAAAAAACTCCTCCAGAGGCTGAACAGATCTAGTCTCACATGAGAGGTCTCAAGGTGCAAAGTCCTTAAGGGAGTATTGGTGATAAAGTTAGAAACACTCATATTATCATTCTCTATTTAATGTTTATATCCACCATCGTTACTCAAAATGGCAATGCCTTTCCTCAGAGGTGTGAGGCAGCCTTTAAATGCAGGTGCTAAACCTTCTTGTCCCTAAACATGTTCAAAGGATGTTGCACTTTTGATTTTGGGATACAAAAAAACCTAACGCTATCAGCTCTGCACACTTCATACAAAAAGCTATTTTATTCCTCACCTAGAAGGCTCCACCCACTCTGGGGCACAAACAAGCCTTGGATCCCAGACACCACGCTCCCTGCAGAAGCCGCCGCCGAGACAATGCCAACCCTGCTCATCACAGACCACACCAGCCTTCAAAATCTGGGTGATGAGACTTTAAAAGCAGAGCTGTCTCAGGTGACAGGCTGTGGGAAGCACATTGTCTCCCTGTGCCCCAGCAACGACAGACATAAAACCTTCCTTAATGTATTCCTGAAAACATCAGGATAACCCCAGAGCTCTTGTCCTCAGTTTTGGCTGCCCATGTGAAAGAAGGGAAGCCATTCTCTAGCTGAATGGTCGTTCTCTGCTTTTAATTATGAAGAACAGTTGGAAGATGGACCCTTGAACAAATGATGGTGCCTTTGCAACTCAGATGACTTGAAAATTTTAACCAGCTGGATGCCCCCATTCTGGAAACAGCTATTACCAACTATTATGCTGGCTTTTAGACTGGAGCCAGCTTAAGTATCTTAAATCAACAGGCAGCGAGGAAGCATTTACAGCAGAGAAAACTCTCCCTCTGCTGCCTCCTCCTTCAAATTACATGTCTCTCTCTCCTAACAGCATCCAAAACGTAAGGACTTGATATCCTATGAAATTGGAAAATTACAATCAATGTGTTAATTGCACATCTAATTAAATAATCAGCATCCTTAAAATGCAAAGGCATCTGGGCACAGACATGTGCTGTGGGTAGAAAAACCTGTAATTATACTCTCAGTTGGAGCTGTAATTGCTTTTTTGATCAAGAAACCTGGGAAGGAAAGGTTGCGCATGACATGAAATGTAGACCTCAAGTAGACATAACAGCTTTCCAAAGTGAACTGGTTGAGGCAAGCACAAGAAAAGTAAACTATTCAGCATTTCTACTGTAAATACAGATAAAGAAATAACAGACTTAACCTGAAGCAGTGGAAAGCTAGGTTAGACACCTGGAAAAGCTTTTAATCAGCAGTGAGCACGGATTATCAAGGGAAGCTAAAAAATCTCTATCCCAGAAGGTTTTAACAAGAGGAAGTACACACATTTTTAAGGGATGTTTTTGAAGAAGATAGAGGGTCTAGTTAATCTCTTCACATCTCAGCTTTATCCTTTGTCCTTTGTCCTTCAGAGGTAGGAAACTACATGGTAACACTTATAGCTGGCTAAGAGGCATGAGGGACCACGGATGGTCTGCAGGAGAACGCTGCTTCCCACAACACAACAGTTCAGTTCAGACACTGCAGAGCCTGTTTTTCCTACCTGAGCTTGACAGCGAGAACAAGGAAACTGTCTCTTACAGAACTGTCCATGCATTCTGCAAAGTCAGTCCAACACAGAGGGATTTGGCTGAAGCAAGTTAAGTGCCTTGATCCTACAACATAGCATTCTATATGAACTTCCACAATTCTTTCTCTGGTTGAAAGTAAACCCCTCTTCTCAGCTAGAAAAGGGTGTCCTGCTCACTGAACAAGAATCTATTTAATATTGTTTCCTTGGTGTTACTGAAAGAAAGATGGCATGCTTTATTTATTATATCACAGCCAGACCTTACCATCACATGCAGTTACATCACCATTACATGCAGTGAGATAGGGGGCACTCCTCATCATCTTACTGAAGTAATTCAAGCTTAATTGGTGTTTTGACAGCATACCTGTGAAGTTAAGAAGTCCCCATTACAACAGAAGAACAAGGGCAGGATCAGGTCAAGAGCTTCTTCTCCGAACGCTCATCTCAGGACAACAAACCCCAGATTTCTTGAAGTAATTAAGCTGGGAGCATATCAAGCACTAAAATGTTCAGCTTCCTAGCTACTTCGCTTACTGCTCTGATAACTCATTTCCAGAATCTTAAATCAAATAACCAGAAATCAATTCATGGATCTGAGAGAGAAGAAATGGAAAAAAACCTTTCAAAAGCCACAGTGACTTGTCCAGCATCATGTAATAACATGGCAGGGGAATAACAAATATAAATCATACAAAGCAATGCCAGCTACCTCTGCTAACAGGCTGTGTCCTCTACCAGCACTTTCCTTCTCATTGCTACATATGTTCCCAGCTTTCAAAAAATAGGGAGAAAACATTTTTTACTATCCTACCTTCACCTTTATGTCTCCTGGCTTAAGCAATACACTTTTCTCTCAGTGGGAATAATTTTGTGTATTTATATTCCCTGTAGAAGGCAGCAGTTGATTAACGAACCTAAATGCCCCACAGACACTTGCTGTGAACCCCATACATGCCTCTGCCAGTCTCTGAGGACACCATTAACACACACTGAACAAGAAAAAAAGAACTGCCACATCAGGCATCATACAAAGCCAACTTCAGCAACTACTCCCATATTAATAAACTCAGCGACACTTTTCACACCTCCAGTAAAGGCACTTGACAGGCTCACATTGGGCCTGAATTAAGGGGCTCTGGAAATCTAGTCAGCCTGCTTTGCTAACTGGGAGGGACAGAGGAAGAAATTTAATGAAAAAAAAAAAAAAAAAAAAAAAAACCGGGAA
>VXBU01003181.1:0-29853 GCA_013400315.1 Bombycilla garrulus | reverse complement strand
AAACCAGGCTTTGATAACATAGCTGACCTGAGTCAAGTCACTGAGAGGCCAATTAGCCCCTCTGGCAAAAGTCTGTGATGGCAGGGGCAAGCATAGCTGGACCAAAACACAAATACTGAGCAGGGATGGTGGGGCTATTCCAAAAGCTGCTGCCACTGTTCGGTGCTCCCGGGTCACAGGAACCATTCCACCCTCCCAGAGAAACGGGTGTCAAGGCAAGATTAAAAAGGGATGATTCTGGCAGCAGTAAACAGGTGTATATTAACAAGCTATTACTACTGCGAGCTAAAAATAGAGTGATATAATTTGGATGAGTAACATGTATCCATGTCACAAAATATGAAGGAGAGTTGTATTTGATTTAAATTGAGTACCTTAAATTAAGCATAACAAAATTCAGAGAGAATACACCAGCCAATCCATAGGTATTTCTGTAGACAAAACTGGATCCCTCAAGTACCCGTTACATGAGATACCACAAAAAAACTTGCATGCATTTCAATCTGCTGCGCTAACATAATACACTGAACAAAAATAGAAAAATATAAATAAATTGCATTACAATTTAGCACTCTCAGTTTCTCAATAACAGTTTCTCAAAAATGTGTTTGCTTTCTTAAAATACAAGGTGCATATTGACTCATTAACAAAAATAAAACCCAGATGGAGACATGGTTAAAATAAACTGATCTTTCACATAAAGCAATTTCTATTTGTATTTGAAATATTCTTGTACGCAACAACCTAAAGTATTAACCAAAGTGAGGGTAAATTAATTGAGTCTTGAACTGATTTATCTAAATTCACTCCTAGATGGACAGTTCTATTATATCCTTTTAAGTGCATATCCTTTAGTGCCTGATTTTATCTCTATTGCTTTTCAAGGTCTCCTATAAAATAATTTTCAAGTGCTAGCTTTTAAAAATTTTTAATGACTATGAGCTCAATTGCAATTTACTGCCTAAATAAGAAATTGAAATCCTATGGGGAATTTCTAAAATCTGATTTAAGAACAAACCTGTTTACAAACTGTACCATATTTTCCGAACTATTACCACTTGAACACTCATCAGAAATGAATGTATCTAAATGTATCTATGACAGGTTCATTACCAGGCATGAGTCACTAAGAACATTCATTCTTCAAGAAAACCCTCAAGCAGTCTCACATCCTCAATATCTACTGTGTATGGATAAGCCACCACCCAGAAGGGCTGCAACATGATTTTCACAATTTCACTTCAGTGAGAGGTTCTAAGTAGCAAATACCTCTCCTACACACCTCTGGTTGTGTTTGGAAACCCACAGGGTCCTGCAATGTGGCAGCTTCACAGCAAAGACAGGCAGGTGGGCAGAGTGAACGCAGGGAGGCCACACCGTGAGGAACAGTGACAGAGGCCCACGGACATTTCTGACAGCCTACTCAGAGGTTGTCTGGATGATGAAGTCCCTAGCCTTTGCTCCCACAGGCAACTGTCATATAATAGCATTCATAAAAATACCTGGTTTTAGATTAATTAGAAAGGGCAAAGGAACCAATCTGGAAGCTGTTCACTAACAATTAGAAAAACCCCTTTCTGATTTCTAGCTTGGGTTTGTTCTTATGCCCTTCTGTTCTTGTGCTAATATTAACCTATCATTTAAATAGCTGTAAACTTGCCAATATTTACTCCCATGCTCTATTAGTACGTGGCCGCAACGTCTGCTCTCAGCTTCCAGTCTACTAAGCTGAGCCATACTTGTTTGGTCTCATCTCACACAACCTCAGCACCTTCTCTCCCTGGGCTGCCTTGATATCCTCTCTCCAGCTTGTATTCTCTGGTGTTTGCAATAGCCTTCCTTTTCTCCAAATTATTTGATGGCTTGAGACATATATATGTATACATTTCATATTAGAAATATTACAGAAATACAGGCCGAAGAGACCCATTGCCTACCTGGTTTGCCACAGTGTAGCAACAGCAATTAATTTTACTAATTTCCCATTTGCCAGGCAGTAAGGCTTTCTTTTCGTAACTATTTCTACAGCCCAACTAGTGAGGGCAGACTAAATAAGTTTATAGTTACCCACAATAGCTCTTTCTTCTCTTACTGATCCAATGCATAAGCATAGCTTAAACAAGATCCTGCTGTTTTGAGCACATTCCCATAGTCCAGAGGGCAGCACCACTGCTCACCTGCTACTACACCATCTGCAAACCTGAAAGCAAAAGCGACCCAGACAGCAAGAGATTCCCTGCCTAGAGCACCCCAGTAAACTCTCAGATTTACCTCAGCCCTTCCAGCATCTGGTACCTGCACACCTGAGCAACAGATGAGAATCTCAAGCTACATTTGGGATTTCAGCCCAGCTTTATGCCTAAATTATCTTTAGTTTTACAGCACACAAAGGACAGAGCTGTCAACAACCTCAGGAAATTCCTCCTGCAGAACATTTATTGATACACTGATGTTCTCAAGTGCCTTTCAGCAGAGGAGGTGTGTTACAAACCCAGCTCACAGACTGCCAGGAAAGGCTGCAGGCCTTTTCTTACAGATTCAAAAGCCAAGGAGAGGAAGAACTGGTCCCACCTTTACCATCTCCTGATTTCAAATTAAACCAATGGGGAACCACTGAAAAGCCCTTTTGAAAGTGTCATCATTAACCAAAAAAGCAACAGAAATGAATCCACAGTTTGACCCAAATTCGGCTCATCTGATCAGTCCTCCGCAGTGTCACAAAACTGTCGAGACATATGAGCACACAGTATGTGTGTCTATGATATTGCTTAAAAATCCCATTTGAATGCCAAGAAATGAGTCCAGATGCAAAGAAAGTTCTTGTGAACTTGGTAAGAGTTAACTCAGTAAGATCTGCAATTTAATAGACAGCATTCATTTGCTGCATCATACCACCTGCTTGAATTCTACAAGGCCATGTGCAGGGCTGCACCTGGGTCAGGGCAGCGCCCGGTACCAGCACAGGCTGGGCATGAACAGACCCAGAGCAGCCCTGCCCTGAAGGGCTTGGGGTGCTGGTGGGTGAGAGGCTGGACATGGCCCGGCCATGGCACTGACAGCCCAGAGAGCCACACGTGTCCTGGGCTGCATCCAGAGCCTGTGGGCAGCAGGGGAGGGAGGGGATTCTGCCCCTCTGCTCTGCTCTGCTGAGACCCACCTGGAGCACTGCATCCAGAGCTGGGGTCCCTGCACAGGAGGGACAGGGACCTGCTGGAGCCAGCACAAAGAGGAGGCCACCAAGACGACCAGAGGGGTGAAGCATGGCTGAGAGAGTTGGGATTGTTCAGCCAGGAAAAGAGAAAGTTCCAGGGTGACCTGATTGTGGCCTTCCAGTACCTGAAGGGACCCCACAAGGAGGATGGAGAAGGACAGTTCACAACTGACAGAACAAAGAAAAATGGTTTCAAACCATAAGAGAATAGGTTTAGATTAGATATTAAGAGGAAATTCTTTACTGTGAGGATGATGAGGCACAGGTTGCTCAGAGAAGCTGTGGATGCCCCATCTTTGGCAGTGTTCAAGGTCAGGTTGGACAGGGCTTTGAGCAACCTGGTCTAGCAAAAGGTGTCCCAGGCCATGGCAGGGGGTCTGGAATTAGATCACCTTTAAGGTCCCTTCCAATGCAAGCCATCTTATGATTCTATGATTCAATTTTACATATTATGTAGCAACATGCAGAACTGGAGTACTGATGTATTCAGGCATAGTATTATGCAATATAGTAGCTTTTTGACTTATGAATACCACTACTACAATGGTGGGATGGAACAAAGCCATCACCTTACTTCAATCTGGATGCACAGTACTGGAAGACTTTGGTTGCACAGCCCATACCTGACTCCAAAAACTGGCCCAGAAACATGCGAGGCAACCCTGCCTTACATCTAAACAAGTTGTGCAATGACACAGCTTGAAAAATAAGAAATAACTGAAAGAAAAGCAATACTAAACAAAAAAAATGTAGATTCCTAGCCCCTTTTTTCTGACCTTCTGGCTTTTCCTATGAGGTTATATTATTATTCGGTGCATTTGCAAACATTGCACGAATAGCTATTGCTTCGTTTATGATGCTCTCAGCCAGCGCTAGTTAGCTTATTTTTTCTTCAACTCTTGTGCTTTGTAAGCTGAAGCCCACTGCTATCTCTCTGGTGCAGCATTTCTTGTACAGATTGCTTCAGTAATACACAGAACTGGGAAATATCCCCTCCTCCCACACAGATCCTTAAAAATAAGAGTGTGAAGTCTGGCTCTCCCAACAGCCAATGCTATTTTTAAGGGCTGCGTATGTGGCAGGTAGGAGTCCCCCCACCCACCTCTCCCATTGCACCCCTATTTTGAGCAGAAGCAACTGGCTTACTCCAGTGTCAGATGAAACTCTCACAATTTTCCCTGATAAGCACCACGCATGAGTGTCACAGGGAGGTGATCAGGACACCACAGGTTTCTGTGCCCCTTTTCAAATCAGACACAAGCTCTATCACCAGAGCACAATGCTGTAATTCTCTTTGCCATTATATCCCAAAAACAAGGTGCAAAGAGGGGCATTTTGCCTAGGGTGGAAACAGTTGTCTCAGCTCCATTTCTAGTGTTCTTCTATGGCCCTTAGTACATATTACATAGAAGACTCGGTAAAGTCTTCGTACAAATCTGGGTTTCATTTTTACTGAAAGATTCACCACTGCCACAGGTCCTGAGAAAAGACAATCAGGTGGCCAAGAAGGTTTTTGGAAGAGTCTTGGTACAAATGTGAGTGCAGGCTGGGCAGCATCAGACAAGAGAAAAGAGCCTACTGTCGTTTACCCCAGTTCAGAAGATGTGCACACACAGGTAGTTCTTTCAACCTGCCACACTCAGGTCACTTCTGCACATAACCACCACAGAAACTGCTGTGACCTCATAGCCTGTGAGAAATGTTGCTGGAGAAAAAAAGGCAGAAATCATGGATACGCAGTCTTACCAAGAATCTAGGAGTTGTACAAGACAAAGGTCATCTATTCACATCACCAGTGCACTCCTGCCACCCACATTTTGCCCTCTGATCAGCAGAAGTAGACTTGCATGGAGAGGAAGAAAGGTGGCTAAGATACCATTTCCTTCAAAAAACATATCTAATTGTCACAATCAAAATTTGCTTTACAGGACCATAACCAATTTGAATGAGAATATTCTCTGGTCTAAGATGTCCAAACAGTTGAGGGAGTGCAGAGAAGAGCTGTTCCCTGTCAATGCACTTTTCTAAACCATGGCAAACCTAGGTTAAAATCTCAGGGTTGCTCAGTATTGAGATCAGGAACAAGAGTCCTAGTCCTCCCTTATTCTAGACATACCTACCTTAAATGAATAATAGGTGTAATGACAGTCTATTCACAACCACTACTGTCATTATGACCTTAGAGAAGCACAGAGTTCAGCCAAACTGAATTACCTGAACACAATGTCCAGTACTGGCACAAAGAAAAAGATGCACCTGACTGTGGAACCATGCACCATGTTTGTAAACTATATCCCAGATGTTGCAAAAATACATTCTCTTTCTTTTTAAGGAAATAGATGGGATAAACTTTGGAAGAAAAGCAAACTAATCTTGGACTCCCATTTAAAAACTTCAAAACAATTCTGACTTACAGGTATGTACAGTTTACAACACAAGTCTAGAGAAGCAAAGCCCCCTGAATTTGTTTGGGGCTTTTTCTATCTAGAAACAAGAAGATTTGGAGAAAACTGAAGAGGACCGATGCCCAATGTGCCAGGGGATACAGACCATCAAGACCAAAACTGGCTTTTAGCAAAGATGAGTGTCAGTATACTGGTATGTTCAGAAAAGCTTGCAGGAAGTGCTCTTAGCAACTTGAGCAGGCTCTGAGCCGTTGTGGTCATCACGGAGAACACTGCATATTGCTTCACAAGAGAGCATTTCCTTTTACTACTCTAAAAAGGTGAAAGGCTGCTGATCTTTTCCACTGGAGGTAAGGTTATAAAACAGCTGCTCAAAAATCACGGCAGCAGCTAATGAAGGCACAACTCTATTTTCTGGCGTGTACATACAAATAATTATCGCTTTGCTCTAACGTAATGTTCACTGTAAAGCACATTAAAAAATTATAGTAGGTCTTAGGGAATCTCAGAGAGGATAAATAAAAATGGCTTTTATCCCAAACAGATGTGAATAGGCAGCTATTTTATTTAAGGCACTTGGAGAAGAAAGAAGTTTTCTCTCATTTGAGTACAGCCTGTTAAGTGAACTGTTCCTGACAGAGAGGCAACAACAGACACAAGTTGTTCAAGCACCACAAAATCACCCCACACAAGAAGCTGCCTCAGGAAAGGGACAAAGGGCTTTGGAGAGTCTCACAAGACTTGCTAGCCTGCAAACTAAGAAGCAACAGAGAGAATCAAGATTATGGCATGGGGAGATAGTCTCCTCTACTTTTGTATTTGAATGCTTTCTAAGTAGCTATTATTGTGCAATCCCTGAGAGGTGTAAAAGCTGCGTTTGCAGAAAGGATTTGACCATAGCCACCTAACACCAGACAAGCAGCAGTACCAGTGGCAGCAACCCTCGGATCATGCCTGACCAACAGGATCTCCACCTGAGAGTAGGAACAGCAGATTCATGACCACAAGAATGTTCTACAGATCCCCAACAATACTGATCCCCAGGACACCTGATCAGGAATGTTGGTATTTTGGCGGAGGTTAAGATAACCTCCAATGATCTTTAGATAGAAAAGAAGGAAGATATTTAACTGGAGACATATTTTTTCTGCCTGAAGAGAAGTTTCTAGTAACTCTCTGTTAAGAGAGTCACAGTGCTTCAGTTTGCTTCTTTGCCACTGTGTGGGAGGCTTTGAAAATGCAGAGCTTACTCATCTTTATGGGACAAAGAGACACCTAGGCAACAAAGCTTAAGGAAAATAAAATACCAAAAGTAAATTATTGCATGGACTGCAAAATCCATGAGAGGTGGAAAGGGACAGCTTCCAGTCTTTTGCTGACTGGCTAAAAGCAGTTTGTTCTCCACTAACCAAATGGGCTGGAGCACAGTTCCTGGTTTTACTGATCAGAGGCCCTGGGTTCACAAGTGGGGGTTGATTTCAATCACATAGGACAGGCAGACAACCTCCAATAAAAGCTGCAACCATAACTGGCAGCACATCCTGCTGGTCTCTTCACCACAAGTTAAAGTCCAGCAAGGAATCCTTAGGGCATCCCACTGTTGCTTATGAAGGGAAGAGTGGTGCTTTGCAGCAAGAGCTTGCTTTCTCAAAATCATAATAAGGCTTCGCACTACAAGATCACCAACACCAGATGCTCCCAGACCCAGGGCTTTTAAAACGGAGACCCTCATGGTTCTTACATATTTGCGAGTGCTTGATCAGAGGTGAAGCTATAGAGCACAGGAAAATCAAACTAAGGATATGACTGTATGTAAGTATGACCGGTAATACTAAAGGAAAACCCCCTTTAGTCCCTACTACTGCAGGTGACTATCATATTCCAGAAAGCTGCTGTCCTGAACTACCAGCTGCCATCTCAGTATGTGATCTGATTATGTATCAGTCAAAAAGAGCAGACTATTGACATTTAACACGGAAAGACAAAGTTTAAATCAAAGTAAGTGGTATAAAATGGCATTATTTAAAAAAAGGAGGTAACACTGCTCCTGATACTTCAGTTTTGAAACAAAAACAAGTCAGTTGATGTATTTAATATGCTGACATAAAGAGGAAAATTATGCATGACTTTTTCTCCCTCAACAAATTCAACGTAAATGGAGAAAATCCCAGATTCCATACTCTCTTCTAATATTTAAATATACTTGAAAGAGCTAGTAAGAGAGGTAATTTGATGATTTGACTGAATTTTTGCTCTTCTCCGGTCTGCCAATTCTTCTGTTATACAGAAGTCAGGTTCAAATTTGTGTAATTTTAGAAGTCACACAGCTGTGTCCCTAGCTGGAGGCTATTTCAGTTACTGAGGGCTGAAAGTTGAAGGTGCAATAGCTATGTGTTTGTTCTTCTTCTGGAAAAGAAGCTCCCACTGAGGGACTGCAGCAGATGAGCTATCAATTAATCCTGCTTTGTAGTCAAAGTTCTAAGTGTGAAGGTGAGGATTACTGAGTCATTCCTTGCAGGGCTGAAAAACCTAGTTGATACTGGCATAATTAAGTTTCCTCTTCACAGAGAAAGAGAACAAGAAAAACAGCAAAAGTGAAGAACAAAACGTACGTGCATGCTATAACAAAGCTTTTTCAACGTGCATAGTTACAAATTCCTGTGCCATTTTGTAACTGTCAAGTCTTAATTAAAATACTACATTTCTCTGACTCATGGTCAGAATGTAGGATGCATGTACATTATTCACATGAATATTAATCTTTTCCCAGGTAGGAGGCTGAATTGCTCAGGGGACTTATAATCACATCATGTATGGAAACTTCTTGGGCGTCTTTTTCTTTTTTTGTCTTTTTCTTTGTTCTTTCAAATTTCAGCCAGATCATTAACAATTAAGGGTTGCAAGAATCATTTCAGTAATCTATGTGATAAGAGTCCAGCCCCTCAGATCTGTGAGGTGGAGCTCTACATGTATTCATGAAATGTTATGGCACATGGAGAGAGGGGAACACAGAAATGTAGTGGAGACATCTCTTTGAACACTAAGGACCTGCTCTGAAGTGCTGGAAGAAACAAGGATAGACCCCTTGAAAGCTCCTAGGTAATCACAGAAGATGGAAAGGTGTTAATATAGCCACCAGAGAAATGAGACTTGCTTAGACTATCACCACAGGGAAGTTTAAAATCCCGTTCCCCATCTGAAAGTCTGTCTTTGCATCACTGACTTTCAAAAATCTATGAACAAGCTGATGACTCAACTTGCGCTGAAAGCAACTAGCAGAGATGCTCT
The DNA here is from genome assembly GCA_013400315.1 of Bombycilla garrulus. NCBI lineage: Eukaryota > Metazoa > Chordata > Aves > Passeriformes > Bombycillidae > Bombycilla > Bombycilla garrulus. Next base: position 20,949 of record VXBU01003181.1, on the reverse strand, counting down.
TCTAGATTTGAGCATAAGTGCAGAGAGAAATGAGGATGCAAATGCATCTGAGGGAACTGAGAGTTGTCCTGATGCCTTAGAAGGAAAGGAATTAGACAAGCTAGAAAACACTGCGTGATTCAAGACCACAAAGCAATAAAAACTCAAAAATTCAGTGTCTAGAGCTCAAGAGAAAGAGACTCAAAGGACATGGGAGTTCCGGAAGCTGTTAACAGAAAATGAAACAGCAGTACCAAACAAAAATCAGAACCTGCCCCAGTGAAGAAACTTCTTGCCCTCTAGGAGGGCTTGAACTCTCTTCCTGAGGAAGCTTTTAAGGACAAAAATAAATGGACAGGACAGGAATCAAAAGGCTGAAGCAAGCACAAAATTAAACATCTAGCAATGAACACACAATATGGCAAATAAAGGATGGATGCCATTCATAGGAAGACAGAGGTATCATCAGGTGGCATGAAGACAGCTGGAGATTCGATGCCTTAACTGCTTCAGGTCTTCAGTGAAAGGGTACTAGCACAGTCAGGCAGCTGACAGAATTAATACTGGATTGTTGGGGTGTTTTAAAGAAAAAACGTTTAGAAAGTTATAAAAAAGAGGCTTCAATAAAGAAAAAAAAAATTGAAGGAAATAATCACCTTATCTGTCTGCTAGGTCAGATGGCCCTGATAAATATTTATCCTCAGGTTCTAGGTTGCGACACTGATAATCACTAAGTACTAAGAACTTGAGAAACAGGCAATGTGCTTGAAGATTTGAAAAAGGCAAAGCAAGTATTTATGCTTAAAAAAAATAAGAGAAAGCCCTAGATAATTATAAAAGCACTAGCTTGACACACACACACCCACCTCCCAGTTCCCTGGGGATTGAAGACTGGAACAAATAATCAAATTATTTGCCAATCTTCTAGAACATGAAAAGGAGAGAAATAACTGTGAGTATGGTTTCATCAAGAGTAGAACTGTGTCAAATGCATTTAACTTCCTTCTATGACAAGCTAAATTATTACAAGGGGTAGAGAGAGAATCATAGAAGTTTTATACCCTGTGACCTGGATGAAGCTGTTAAAACAGATGCAAACATACTGGTAAAAAATTGATAATCATGGTAGCCAAAATCAAAGAATGTATCAAGGAAGATCCCTCAGGCAACTCTGGTAGCACACAGGCTTTCGTATGACAGAGTTTTGTCACAGACAACGTGCATGATTTATTCACGTAAAAGGTAAGGAAGAGACAGATAACATAGTGCTTACAAAATGAAAAAAAAACCCACATTCTGTAAGAACAAGTGCAAAGCCATATCCAGCTGAAATCCAACACAAAGAGATGCTATTAACAATAGACAAAACCCTTTTTCAGAAGGAACCTCAGCTCTGGAAAGTGTAAAAGGCTAAGTATGTATCAGTGATATCCTGTGATAAAAAAGCACCATCACAGCAGGACAGCCGGTATATCCTGGGATATCAGGACGACAGGCAGGAACAAAGTCTTGGGGTTGCTCTGTAGAGCACATGGGCACACTCTCAGCTGGATTTCTACATTCAGCTTTGGACACTGCACTTCAGGGGAAACAAAGAAATGAGTAGGAGAGAGGAAAAATAATAGCCAGGCTGATGGAAGAGTGCCTAGAAATTCTGGCAAGAAAAGACTAAAAGAAAAAGGGTCATCTGGTTAACACAAGTGGGGCTTCATCCTGTTTTTGCAGTAGCCCTTTACCATTCCAGTATTCCTTGTTCTAATCATGAGACATGGATTTATGTGGAACAAGAGAAACCTAGAGCAGAGGTAAGGAAAGTCTTTTGACAGAAAAGGCAGCTAAGCCCCAGAGCAGGCTCCTGGAAAGCTCCAATTCCTGCATTTTTTTGTTTGAGGGAATTTTTGATCAATAGTTGTCAGCAGTTATCAAGGCAAAGCAAATAATGACATTTTGCTACCAAAAGTAAACTACTGTTTCAGTAACAATAATCTCAAAGCATGTAATCCTTCCAACTCAGCAGAATCGGAAAACAATCCTCAACCACCTCATGGACCTTGTACTCTCTCAGAAAAAGAGAGAGATCCATGGATAGCTGTTGTTGAATGTCTCGCCCCTTGTTTGTGCACTTGTTTTCCATAAGGGACAGAATTAAACTGTTTTGCCTGCATACTCTACAAAATCGTAGCTCATTTATTCTAAGAAGCTCATTTATTCTTAAATACTAGTGGTGGTCGTCACTTTCCATACTTCAAGTTTTGATCCAAATCCTCTCTGCTCAGAAATGAAGCCACCGTTAGATAAAAAAGCATTTACAATCCAGATAAAACAGGAGAAAAACTATTTTGCCTCCTCAGATGCAAAGCAAAAACAACAATCAGTTCTTTAAAATCTGCAAAAATCCACAAGAGAAAGTCCTGATTGTGACAGATACTGTAAAATCTCTTACAAAAACAAAACAAGTCATCTCTAGAAGAAAGTAGTATTTCTAAGGGAAATATATTAACTCTGGACTTGGGTAGCAGGCAAAATCTAAGGAACATGAACACCATATGTTAACTTTCTGTGGGCATACAGATGGATAAAATCATAAGAATTTTTTTTTTAATCCAACTTTTTGGTTCTTAAACACTGTTTTCTAAAACAAGAGCATTTATACTATTATAGAAAATGTCACAACCTTTTCCTTTTGACTTCCCAAATCAAGACTATTTATTTTTAAATCTCACTTTCATGAGATGGAAATACCAAGACTTACTATACACCCACTTTCAATAAGTGTATATATAAAAATATTTGATGCAAAGATTCCCAAGGAACATTTTCACACGACAAATAATACAGATAACTCCTACTAAACTAACAAGCTATCCTCAAGTTGCCTTGAGAAAAGTCTTCATTTCAAACAATTTAGAATAAACCATTTAGGTTCTGGACACCATTATTATTTCCAAATTCAGAGCTGATTTCTCAGCTTTCTGCATCTTTTCTGATATTCATCTCTAGTTCCACACAATGATGTTAAGGATGTCTGGTAGAATCAGAGAGCTCTAAAACCATCACAACATGCTGCAGTCCAACACAATACATTTGATAGAATTTTTGTCTGAAAAACATCAAAACTGTAAGAGGAGTCTTACAATGAAGAAGTGAAACCTTGAGCCTCAGAAGCTTAGAAAATGAGTAAAGCAATACTCTATCCTACCTGTTGAAGCTGCAGTCGGACTTTGCTAATGGCTCTAATCCAGTGGGCTCTTGCTGGAGGAAACGGTGGTGGCTCAATGTCACCCTGGTAGCTTGAAAGCAATAAACAGGAAATCACTACATGCAAGACACTTGCAGCATTAAAGATTCAACCACACAGCACAACTACAGCTTCAGCTCTGAAGGAACCAACAGGCTCCAGTCATCACAGCCATTCATGTTCTCTGGGAAGCGAGAGGTTAAAGCAGAAGTTTCCTTAAACTCAGGAGCCACACTGGAAACTGATGAGCTGAAAGATAGGAGCTGTACACAATCTAAACCCAGGAGGAAGATGTTTGTGTGAACATGAGGAAAGCAGTCTACAACACCAGATCAATGCAACACAATGGTAATTGCAATTACAGACATAAAGAGGTGGATGGAGGAATTTATATCCCCACACCTGCTGCCATTGCCTTTTACCACTGCCCCTTCCTACTCCTCCTGCTACAAATTTAGTCTCTCTTTAGTGGAAACACTGGCAACAGGACTCAGCCATGAGTTTTCCCTGTGCATTGAAGCTCTGTCACTCCACTCTTTCCCACAGTTTTTCAAGAAGACATGCAGATCTGTCAGGAACGCTCCACCTCAGTGTCCCCCCGCACATCTTGCAACCCCTTATCTTGTGATACCTCAGGCTCTTGGTTCCTGCTTTTGTATGTTGCTGAGGTGTAAATCACAAACCCAAACCTTTTCCTGCCTGCAAAGCACCCACCTCACACTGCTGAGTGCATGACACAATCCCATAGAGGAACACAACACACATCCATGCTACAGGTCTAGCTCAGGTGCAGCTCTAGGGATCAACACTCAGAGCTCAATTCCATGCCTACTCCATGGAGACAGGAGAGCACTGCCAGAGGGTGGAGAGGAAGGGAGACAGTGAGGCAGGAGCATCCAAGTTAGATGCCTAAATTAGCCTGAAATAGACTATGTGAATAACCTTTCCTGTGAACAAATATAGGCCAGCCATTCTGGGACAAGACTCCTGCTGCTCTGTAAGGAAAAGAGGAAAGTGAATCAGAGTTTAAAAACAGTTTAACACTTTTCTCGTCTTGTTTTCCTCTTTTCATCTTTAGTGTAAGGCTTGCCTACACATGAACTCCTGTAGTTAATTCTATCATCCAAGCACAGTGACACCAGCTGTACCCTCCAAAGGGTACAGACAGGCAGACATCTTCCCATGGATTTAAGTGAACCAGATTTTAAAAAAAAAAATCCCTCATACTTATGAAAGTAGAACCACATTCAGGGACTGCAGTGACTGGATTACCTCAAGGAAAAATATCACTCCCAAATTTAAGTAATGAAATTTGAAATTTCTGTAAAACCTGTGCAAAACCCAATACTCTACTCCCCCAAACTTACATGAAATACTTTTGAAGCCTGTTTTCAATACTGTTGACAGCTTGGAAAGCCAAAGTATAAGGACAAGAAAAGCTGCCACAGTGAGTCAGAGCAGTGTCTATTCATGCTGTAACTCTCTACAACCTACAACTACATAAACACTGACTCTAATGGAGGTAGTCTACTACACAAGAATGGAACTAGTGAAGCTTTAACCATGAAAGCACACAATTCTTGGTTGCTCGAGCATAAAAATGATCCCACATGAGCAATGGAAGCAGTTATTTTGGGGCAGGAGTATGTTCATCAAACCAGAAACAGAAAATCCAGCAAATGAGCTCCAAGGTAGTGTTCCTCTTCACATACACACAAAACCCACAGTTTTAGCAAGTGTTCCTCTTTGCACACAAGGCAAACATAGCTTTGGCTTAGACAATGTCTCATAAGTAACTGGTCCTCTACAACAGATGTTCACAAATCACCAACATCAACTCATTTGTCAGAAAAGGCTGCAAGAGAAGTGTATGTAATTTGCCCTGGGAAACAGCAAATAGAAGAATCCTCTTTGAGCTACTGAAAATAAACTGTTAGTAGCTTCACCTACCTCATTTGGACTCCTGCATCAACATCCTTAGGCTGCTCAAGTTCCAGAGGTAGCTTAGCTGCTAAATGGTCTGCAGGTTTTTCCTCAGTTTTGCAGACCTTCTCCTCCTCTCCTTTGCCAAGAGGCTCCTCTTGCTCCTTGAGCCACACCTGACTGTCCTTCTGGTAGCTGCTCGAACTGTGATAAGAGTGATTCGACTGCTTCTCCTGGTGATCATCTTCCTGCTCAGAGCCATGGGCACTTTCATGGGAATGTTCCAGCTCACTGAGGTGAGAGCTTTCCTGGCTGACATTGCAAGAGGAGCCGTATCTACTACTGCCAGCAGGACTAAGAGAGAATAAGAGAGTCGATCAGAAAAAACACTGGCTTCGAAAAACACAAAACAACCTGAACACCTAAAAAACTGAGGAGGACACTAAATATTACTGAAAAAGCATGCTATGAAGTCATAATTAACTATTATATTCTTGTGATTATTATGTAAATATAGACTTGTGAGCCTCAAAAGTAGGCAGTAGAAATACTTCATACCCAGTCTACCAGGATACAGACCACAAACACTTTTTTGTGTATATATATATTTCTATATATAGACACACACACTCATATATGCGCTATACATTGGTGTTTTTTGAACCAACTACTGCTTCACCTTACATCAGCTAGAAACTGCAGTGAAGATATTCTAATAACCAGACAGGAATGAGAATGGAAACACAGCAATTCTGAGTGAAAATGTTTCTGTCTTCTGCAGTTTTGTTGCAGCTCAGGCCTTTATCATGTTCATTTAAGATGACTATTGTTAAAAAATAAAGTTAACTTTACTTTTATATATTACAAGTTTATGATGAAATATGTTGTAGTCAAGAGTAAGACTGTCAAGACCTTCCATTTACAACCTTCTACAAAAGTGGAGCAATTTTTCAAATGAAAGTTATATGTCTCACTCCAGTAGAGCTTTCTGAATAATTTATTTTATATAAAACACCAGCATCACAGGGGTGTGACCTCTGTGATTCAAGACACCACTTTCACGACTGAATTCCTAGAATCCTCAAACAAAATACAGCAGATGGAAATTTCTCATGCAGTTAGGAAAACTACAGCCAAGAATGAAGCAACATTCATATTTTTTTCTTGCAGTCTTAGGAGAATTTGGAGTCAGGAAGTTCTGTGAGTGCAAAGTTGCAACTCTACGATCAGAGGAATTAAGTTTCACTTTTATTACACAGAATTGTATACATATTTAAAAGTAAGTTTAGCAGGTCTCTGTTTTGATTTTCAAGGGCAATTGTAACTTAGAATATGCATAGGACTGAATACACTCAAGAAATACTGATACCTTCCTCTAGGGACTTTCATAACTGCATGAAATAAATTTTGCACTGTTAATGCCAAGCATTAGAATATCTTCACTGATATTTCTGAAAGTGTTTTAATATTTTCAATAATATGAAGTGAACCTAAGTAATTCTGTAATGTATCATCAGTAGAGCTAAATTTCTCTCTACAATTAAAAAACTTTACATTGAATTCTGAAAACAAAATGTTCCTTCCTACCAATACATCCTACCTGTTACTTTTTTCTTAGCAAATACAATATTATTATCACTAAACAAGAAAACAAAGTGAATTGTATGTAGCAGAATTAACACACAAAGACTATAACTTCTAAAAGGGTACTTAAATTAGCACTAAAAGCATCTCATTCAGTGGGACACATTATAGGAACATGGGAAGCTCAAATACACCTACAGAAAAGGAGTGGGAAAAGGTGAGAAATGGTCTGAAGGCTTGCAAGTAATTAGTGACTGCAGTTTGCCATTATTGTCTGTGACAGCCACCAGTGATATGACAAACACTGACAACAGGTAGGGGACTAGGACTGAGCTACAAACATCAGACACCAAGGCCACTCTCTACTGCTGCAGCATTGCATTATAAATGGTGAAATCCCATTTATTATGCCTCAGTTGTAACTAGCCTTTTTTCATTCTGCTGTTCCACGCTATGCAGATCTGCAGCCAGTGTGTCAGGATGCAGTACTGCTCCATCAGGGCCAGAATCAAGCCCAGTGTCTCTCTCCTCAGGCTTGTCTGGCACACGCTCCTCTGCCTGATCTTCTTTCTGCTGTTCACCTGAAATCACATTCTTCTGATCTTCTGACCCTTTGTCAAGCTTCTCTCCCAGCTCTTCGTTGGTTGTATCATCAGCAGTGCTTGCACCAGATGGCTCCTCAGAACGTTCATTGTCTACAGCGTCAGGCTGCTTTGAAGAAAACTTCACTTCTATATTTGCGTCAGTCACTTGATTTGAGACTGCAGATTTTGAGTTTTCTTCTGAACTGACTGTTCCTAACACCTTGTCATCTGGTTTTGACAAAGCCCGTGGTGGTACATGTGGTTCCTTTTTGGCAGAGGTCTCCTTGATGTCTTTTTGCCAGGGAAAGGAGAAATCTAGCTTTTTCCCAAATACTGCTCCTTGGGCACTCTCTGGCTTACTCACCTTTTCTTCACCACCTCCTTCAAACAGAGACATAGAGAGTTTCTTAAAACTGGACACGAGGCCCTCATCTGTTCCTGCTTTATTAGCAGAAGGTGGCTGCTGAGAGAAGAATGACCCAAAAGGTTTTCCACTATCAGAGGATGACATAAAGCCAAATTTTGGCAAACTGGGTATGTTCGGTATTTCAAAGACAGGTTTACTACTGCTTGTATCTGGAGCAACATTATTAGCTTTACCCTGTTTCTTCAAGTCAGATTTGGAACCAATCCCTTCTGCAGGCCCCTCATCAATTGTTAAATGTTTTTCCTGTTCAGCAGTTTGCTTTTCTACGTCACTTGTCTTCTCTTCATTCAGCTCAGGCAGATGAACACTGGGCTCATCAGCTGGAGCTGTGGGTTTGCTATCATTACTACTGATCAAGCCCTGCTGATCAATACTAGCACTGGCCTGACCCCCTGTAACAGCAGGCTCTGATTTAAGCGTAACACTCCCATCTAACTGGGAAAGGTTTGTGTCTGCCCTGTTAGTCTGGGCTTCCATTTCCAGTGCGAGCTCACCAGTAGAGCCAGTGTGAAGGATGTCAGTGGCTGCCCTGTCTGCAGGAGCAGCTTCTTCCTCTGCTAAACCTGAAGGCCCCACATCTGGTTGGAAAGTACCTGCCTCAGCCTGGCCAGTGGCCTCAGCCTGCACTGTATCAACTGCACCACTGAGATCAGACTGGCATGGCTGAGTATCTACCACCTCAGAGGGCTGTGCTTCATTATCCCGCTGCAGCACCTCAGGGGCTTCATTCTCACTAGAGGCTTCTGTTTCTGGAGTGGCACTCAAAGGTTCTTCTTTGGAGGTTTCCAAACTCTTTTTCTCCTCAGTTTCTGTTTTCATAGGAGACTCTTTTGTGGAGTTCTCTTCTGTTGAAGCAGGTACTACATCCTTCTTCAGAGAGGTAGAGACATCTCTTTTAGACTCTCTGGCTGCAGCTGTATTTTCTGCCTCCCTAGAGTCTTTTGCTGGAACAGACCCAGTGACATCTTTCACACCAGTGCTCTGAGGTTTAGGGGTGGATTTTGGAGGCATCTCTTTTGGAGATTCTTTTGGACCTTTGAAGATGCCGAATAGATCATTTGTGAAAGCTGGCGCTGGGCCACTTGGGAGGGATGAGAAACCAAAGAAAGAGGAGCTCCTCTTCTGTGCAGGTGGAGGTGCAGTAGCTTGAGGTTGAGAAAAGAAACCAGAAAATGTTTTAGGTGGTTTCATTTTTGTCATGAAACTTGAAAACATTTCAACTGAAGAATCCAGAACTGATTTGTCACTCTCAGGTTCCTTTGGTTTGCTTTGCAAATTAGGTGCCTCTGGCATTTTAGGAGGAACATGTGGCTGTTGTGCCCTTTGTAATCTGTCAGTTTGTTCAGGTACTTTTTGTTCTGGCAACTCATTCTGTACATGTACTTCTTTAGAGGCCACTTCATTATTCATGTCACTCATACTATTTAAGTCATTTAGACATTGGGAATCCATCTTATCACCTGAGGCCACGCTGTGATCAACCTTCTCAGCAGTTTGCTCTTTGGAAGAACAAGGATCTACATGAGGAGGAAATGCAACGCTGTCCATTTTCTCCGTATTACCCAAAGCATCTTCTCCTTCCCTTGGGGAAATACTCTGCTGGTCCTGAGAACCGTCCTGCACAGTGGGAATCTGAATGCAAGGACCAGGAGCTGACAAATTGGTTACTACAGTGTCCTTGGTCTGTGGAAGCTTTTCTGAGCCACTCTCTTCCCTGGTCTGTGAAAGCTTTTCTAAGTCACACTCTTCACTGGCGTGTGGAAGCTTTTCTGAGCCACACTCTTCACTGGCCTGTGGAAGCTTTTCTGAGCCACTCTCTCCACTGGCCTGTGGAAGCTTTCCTAAGTCACTCTCTCCACTGATCTGTGGAAGCTTTTCTAAGCCACTCTCTCCACTGATCTGTGGAAGCTTTTCTAAACCACTCTCTTCAGCTACTGCAGCAATACTTTCTACCTTTTCCACTGCCAGCTTTTCTGATTTATTTTCTGAGATCCTGAGATCATTAGGCGTTTGTTTGCCAGTCACTGCTGCAATAATATCATTAACTTCCTTTTTATTGTCTGCATCTTTTTGCCTGGTAGAACTGCTGGTTTTGACACCAGAGTCAGTGGAAACACTTTGCTTCATATGTGGTTTAGCATTCACTGTTTTAGCTGGTTTTGTATTACTCTCCTGTCTAGGAGCAGTTGGTGGCTTAGAGTTCACTGGTTTAGTTGTTTTTTCCTGTCCTGGAGCAGCTGGTGACTTTTCATCCAAAAAGGATGTCAAGTTGAAGAAGCTAAAACTAGTACTCCTTTGAGGTACGCTCTTGGCAGGAGCTGGACCACTGGAGAAGAAAGAGGGCAGATGAAATAGCCCCTCTGTTTCTTGTTGCTTCCCACTAGCAGGAGCAGCAGCAGGTGCTGGAGGCTTTGGTTCATCTGATCCAGTGAAGAAGGAGAATAAGCTCTTACTGGCTGGCTGGGATTTTGGAGCAGTGATATCAGAGAAGCTGAATGGCAAACTGAAACCTGACTCTTTGGGTGTCTGGTCTGGTTTTGGTTTTGCCCGATTAGCTGTGTCTCCTACAGAACCCCCCTGTTGCTTTGGAGTGACCGCAGGTGTGCTGCTTTGCTGCCCAGCTGGCTGGCCCAGCTGGCTTCCTCTGGGACCTACACTCACTGGCTTCTGTGAAACATTTCCAGGAGGCACTTTTTTACTCTCAGGAGACTCCTCCACAGCTTTTTTGCTTTGTTGTTCCTCTTGCACCCTGGGGCTAGGAGAGACCTGCTTGTCCATGCCTTCTGTTTTCACCTCTTCCTTGGGGGTGGAGGACAGACATGGCATACTGGCACTCTGAAGACCCCCAGACTTCTCAGGTTTCTGCCTTGGCTCAGCCACAGTTCTGCTGTTGGGTTTTGGCAGAGTCGTAGTACTTGAAGCTGGTTGAGAAGACACAGGCTCCACTTTGAAGAGATCTCCGAGGGATCCAAATAGAGATGAGATGCCAGAGGTTTCCTTCTGTTCCGGATGTTTCACCTCTTCTGGTTTATTACTTTGCCTCTTCTCCACTTCTGGTGATGGTTGTGGCGCTTTGCTTACTTGTGTTTTAAAGAAATCAAAAAACCCAGAAGACTGGGGTTTGTTGTCAGTTGAGGTTGCAGGAGAATCTTCTCCAAGACTGAACAACTTCAGAGCACTTTTAAATAATGTCTCCTCAGGCTCGATGGCTGGTTGGCTCTGAGCTGGCTGTGGCTGGCTTGGTTCATTAATGGTTGCATGCCTTTCCAGACGCCTGGGAGCTGGTGTTGCTTTGACGGGTCTCTCTTCTCGTACAGGCCTGCCATCTGTAGCAGGTTGGCTCAGTATAGAAGGAGACCTTGTAAACCCTGGTTTTTTACCACGGATGTTTTCAGTCTGGTGTAATTCTGGCTTTTCATTTCTAGCAGCCTCCAAATTAAGTTCTGACGAAGTATTTCTTCTCGGTTCTGATGTAACAGGAAACTTCTGCCCTGCCTGTTCTTCATCCAGTTTTTTATTTGATGTAAGTGATAAAACATCAGTCTTATTTTCAGATGATATTGACCGTGTGTCTGTTCTCTTTGAGGTAGAATCTTCTGATGTCTCAGAGCCAGGGCTTGCAGACTTTCCAATTAGTCCACCCAAAGCAGAAAATAAGGAGCTAACTTTGTTCACTGGTGTTTTCTTATCTTCCTCAGTCTTTTTTATTTCTGTTCCTCTTTCAGTAGGTGCTGCAGTTTCTTCAGCTTTAGGAGTAGACTGAAACAGCTGGAATCCAAAGAATCCTGATGACCCGCTCCCAGACGTTGTCACTGGAACAGCCTTATCAACTTCCTTGGGGTGGACTTCCCTAGTCAGTGATTTATTGAAAGCTGCCCTGGAATGTGTTCTGAGATCAAGGGTTAATGGAGGCTCCTCTGAATGATTCAGAGTTTCCTTCTCAGGTCTGAAATCTACTTTGAGTTTTTGAAGTTTATAACCTGAAAAGTCCAACGGCTGCTCTCTCTGATAATAAATAGATTCCTCAAACATTTGTGAAAAAGTTTCCAAATTCATGTTCATTAGCTGATCGCTCCTCTGCAAAGCCACTGACAAATCCAAGGGTTTATTTGTTGTATAATCATCTAGACACTCTTCTTCAGCAAACCAAAACAGCTCATCTTCACTGCCAAGAGGGACTTTGAAACCACAAACAGCAATTGTGCTGTCTTCCAGCACAGCTCTTGGAATGGAATCCATCTGGAAATTATAATCCCAGCAGTCCATGTAGGAGTAAGTTTCAGGAGCACAGACGTAGACATACTGTCCAGAGGGATCCGTGAGCAGGGAATACACGTACTGGTTGTCACTGTACATGTAGTACCCACAATCCCCATCTTCTGATGGCCACCACACGCCCTGCTCAAGCATCATTATCCACTCCTGATACTCCCGGCTATAGGATGAGCACATTAAACCTTCATCCATACTTAAAGTCTCTTGGTCAATTAGTGTCCACATCGTTCCATCACAGCCAGAGGAATAGCTCAAATCCATGGGCAACTCTTCAAATGAGTAACTACCATCTCTTTCAAAGGGTGGAAAGTTACTGTAATTTTCATTGACAGAATCAGCTGTCCATGCATCGTTTTCTTCCAAACAAATGTCTTGAAACATCAACTGGTCAAATGACTCATATGACACTGCACTTAAATCTAGACTCTGTCCATCAAAGTTGGCATTAGTCTGCCAATCCATCACATTTGCATTCCCATCCTTTTTACAAAGATTCACTACCACATCATTTTCAGGCCAGTCCAAGAACTGAGGGGGCAGAACAGGGTTCTGGTTCAACACGTAGTAAACTGGTACTGCTATTCCAGGAGTGTCAGCCAGTCCCCCAACTTCATATTCCCATTCAAAGCTAGAAGGGCTCCTTGTCTCCTGGTAAGCTGAGTACTGCTCTGTAGGGTTATAGTTTTTATTGGTCAAATTGAGAGATTCATTTGATCCTTTGTTTAAAGAAGTGGGAAGAACTTTAGATTCTGCATCCTGGTGAGGAATATGCCTACTGTTTACAGGCTTTCCAGACAAGTCCTGTACCTTGGCTTGCAGATTTAGGGCCTCAGGGAGCGCAGGATGCCCACTGTGGGGAACATGAGGCTCAGTTGTTTCACTTACTCTTGCACTGGGTGGGTGGTCAGTAGTAGAAGATTCCACTGTTTTCACATTATCCTGCTTCTCCTTTGGTTTTGGCAGCAGATTTTTTAAGAAGCTGGAAGCTTCCTGCTTTTCTCCAGTGCTGCTTTTACTGTCAGGAGCTATTCCAGAATTACTGGGTTTTGTCTCCGAGCTAGAATCCTCACCTCTATCAAAAAGCTTCATGAAGCCCAGAGAATTTGGTTTTGCCTTCTCTTGCTTACATTCAGACAAGTTTTCACTTGAGGCCAACCTAAATAAGCCAGAAAATAATCCCGAAGTGCTTTTCTGGCTATCACTCTCACTTTTAGCAGTCGAGTCTTCATTATTGGCTGTGTTTTCATTTGAAGAAATGTGAAGAAAGCCAGAAAGAAAACCAGGTGTGTGCTTCTTCTGAGTATCATCTGCACTTGGAGCTTCTGGCGCTTTGGCTGAAGAGGTGGATTCAACTGAACCTTTGCTTAAGTCTGCTGCATTTACTCCTTCTTTCGTCAGTCCTCCTTTCACATTTCTAGGTTCTCCTTCAGTATTCTTAGCTTTCTGCTGCTCTTTGGCCTTAAGGGTAGTAGAGGCACTATCCTGGTGTTTTTCTCTGTTTACCTGGACAGTAGATGCATTTTCTTTATTCATGTTTCTCCTCTGTAAAAGTTCCTCCTTATTGTCTGATAAATTTGGAACTGAGCTAGATTTTATTGAAACAGCATTTCCTGAACTACTGTTTCTGCCTTCATGCAAAGAACTGCTACTAGAACCCTGCTGACTTTTTTGGTCCTGTGCAGGTGCTAGATTTTCTGCAGAAGAAAATTTAAATAACGATGACATAAAGCCTCCCTTCTCATTCCTCTGTTCCTGCTTTGCTGAAGAACCCAGCCCACCAATAAAAGGAAGTTTTCCAGTGAAAGGAAATGAGTGCTCTTCCTTTGATGAACTATTTTGTCTTATACTCTCCTCAGACTTATGGTCTTTAAAATGTTCAGACGCACTTTCTTTCTTCCCCTGTTCAGCAGAAGGAAGCAACAACTGACTAAAAGATTTTTTGAGGGGGCTAAAAAAGCTTTCAGATGCTGTACCCTGATCTTGAGGCTGTGACTTTGGTTCCACATTACCTCTGTTTTGTTTGTTTGCCAGTCCGTGGCCTGCAGGATGCTGATCCTCTGTGTGATTTGCAGGAGGCTGCTCCCTGGCAGTGGGTGCACCCTCTATCAAAGTGGCACCTGGCTGAGTTGTAATAGGATGCAAATCTGGTTGCTTCTGTGGCACATCTGGCTGCTTGGGAGCCAAGAGACCGTCAAGATTGGCTTTCAGACTGAAGGAACTGACTGAGTTCGTGAGCCTGCCAAAGATCGAAGACACGGAAGTGCCACTTGCATTTACCTCTGCCTCACTTCTAGTCTCACTTTTAGTCTCACTTTTCTGTGCCTCTGGAACAGTGCTGCTGGTCCTGGCTGGCATCTGTCCAGATGGTGTTTCGCTCCGTTTTGCCTCCTCAGCTTTCACAGCACGGCTGTCCTTGGTGTGCTCCTCTTTTGTAGCTTCTTGTTTTGGCACTTCCTTCTCAGTGAAGATCTTTAAAGGATTAAACATGCCTAGAACTGAATTCACAACTGAATGCTGGTTCTGCTGGCTGTCAGCACAATTTCCTTCTGTTTGCTGGGGAGGATGTGGTGCAGAAGTCTTATTGTCTGTCCCAGTGGTTTCTGGCTTGGTGGAGTTTGTGTTCTGGGCTCTTTTATCACCACTCACCTGGGATGGCAGCAGAGACTGAATGGAGAACTTTGTGTCAGATTTACTATCTGCTGCCCCTCCAGAAGAAGAACTCTCACTTTTAGCCTTACTAGTAAATACATTCAAGATTCCTCCTTCTGACGAGTTTTTGTTTTCTGTGCTCTCCGGAGTGGAAGAGACAAGTTTTTCAACAGAGGCTGTGAGTTGCTTTGTGCTTGACCCCACCTTCTCTGTGAAAGAGCTGAACAGGGAATTCACTGTATTTTTCACACCTGACAAATCTGGAAGAGATTCAGATTTGCCTTTGGTACTCTCCTCTGCAGCAAGATGTTTGGTCTCCTCAGACTTTTTAGCTTCTGCTGAATTATCAGAATTATCCTGCTTCAGTGGCACATTCTCAACATTTTTTTTTGTTTCTGGCAAAGTACCAAATTTGTTGATTTCTTCCTCCTTTTCAGCCAAGTATTCAGAGACTGATTCTACCAGACACTGAAGTTCATCCATTGTGTCTATGTACTCCTCATTGGGTTCTTCAACAGGAGACAGTGTTAAGTCTTGCACAGGATGATCACGCTTGCTCTCTTTAGTTTTATGTTTTTTATCAGAGCTAGCTTTTAACTGGGAGCCCATATTTGCAGGGAAATTAGCAGTTATGTTTCTCAAATGGCTGATGTCAGAATCATACCATCTTTTTGAAAGTGTAGCCAGTTCCCCTATTTCTTCATCTGAACCAGGCGAGTACTGGAACTCATCAGAAGCACTGCTGTCAAATTCCTCAAGGACATCAACAGGCACAAAAGTGTTCTCCAGCATCCTCATGTCTTTTATATCCTCGGTGTTACTCCGGTGAAGCGAGTACTCATGGTCCATCACCTGCTTGTTGGGCAACTTGCCACTTTTAACCATTAACCCATTTTTGTATGGACGCAGGACTGGGTAAGCAGGCAACCCCTTACCTTCAGAGTTACTGGTATATTTTCCAACTCTATCATATACTGGGAAATCATCAATGGGTTCAGAACCAGCTGCCACACCATTGAAATAAACTGTTTTCTCCCCAGGAAAATGCAGACCTCCATTACTTTGCAGGCTTATTCGTTCTCTCTCTTCAAAATTGTATCGCAGCTTCTTTTTCCTTCTTCTATCAATTGTATCATATTCCTGAGGATATCTAGGGACATCTACAGACCCTGACTCCAGACACACATTTTGGCAGCACCTTGATCTTTCACAGTGGTTTAAATTTTCTCTTTTTGAGAGAGTTTGCATCTTTTTCATGTTTTTCTCATGCCTACTTCTAGTTTTATGATTTTTTTCTAAGAAATCCTCTATTAACAATTTTCCTAGCTCTTCATAGTTATTCTCCTGTTCTTCTTCTCCATCTTCAGTGTCAAATGGAATGATCCTGACTCTTTCATTTCTAGCTAGAGATCCTTGTCTAAGATGAGAAATAAAGGGAGTGGGAGTGAAAGGAAGAGAGGCAGCAAAAAAAAAAATAGGAAGAGAAAAAACAACAGTTTTAAAAAAAGCTGTAAGAAGGACAGAAAAAATAGTAATGGAAAAACATGCATTAAATAAACGAAAATTAAAATCAGAAACAGTCAGAAATAACGGAATTGAAAACCTGCCAATCTACCACCATTACACTTCAATCAAATAGTCAAAAAAAGAAGTATGGGTTGTAAGATTCCATCAGTTATGTCTGCACAAAATTTAGAAATGCCTTTTTGAGGGAGAACAGCTTTTTGTGATCAAGTGAGGGCACACAGCCTTGGCTGTACCAGTACTCAGCTGTTACTTTTTTTAGGCATTCTGAAAAGAAGTCATTTATTGCAGCAACAGGACTACTTTGAGATGCAGTGCCCACGCGCACCATTCCACTATGCTGTGCCTGCATTTCGGTCGCTCTGGGCTGCAGACTTTGTTTTAGCAGCATTCATAAAGCACACAGGGACCCTGCATCTTCCAGGGGTGGCAACAGAGCAGATATTTCACCTGGAGAGTTAGGAATCACTGGACTCCAGGTAAGTGGGGATAGGGAACAAAATGCAAACCATGGGTACAAGCAACAAGAGGAGTTTCAGCTACTTCACCATTCCTGTTTGCTGGTAGAGCTCTTGCTGCAGCTAATGGACTCAAGGTGCCCCTACCAACACAAAATTAAGATTCTCAGAGCTGTTACTGGATCAGAAGACAAAACAAAACACTGGTGCTGGACATAAGCTTCAGATGCTTTTCGGGATCTCTACTTCCCATTTATAATGCATCTGAACAGATCCAGCAATTTATACTTGCCCATTGTGGGAGAATGGATTAAGTGAAACAATCTGATGCTTCTGAGAAACCAAGTAAATGACCCCCGGGATTTTGGGATTAATTCAGTAGGATTATCTCAATTGTTCAACAGCCCCAAGGGTAGTAGCAAGGAAACTTCTTCTTGTTCTAAAACCTCACAAGGACAGCTTCTGGCAATCTACATACAAACAAACAGGTAGAGAGTGGATGTAAAAATATAAAAAATATCATCTGAAAGATGCAGCTTTGCCTCACATCACCCACTGCTGAGAATTAAGGAGCATGAGGAATTGTGTGTCGCCGACCCCAGAGAAGAGAAAAGACAGAGGGCACACAGGCATTTTATGAATACTGCTAATCCAAGAGTCTTCACCATGAGAGCTGCACAGAGCACATCAACATGGGATACAGATGGGATAGCCCTGAAAGAGAGATGGGTCATTGCATTTCCTACTGCTGCTTTAGTGCTGCATTTCCAGCAGTATTAACTAACTTATACTAATTAGAAATATGCTCTTTACTTTAAACAAGTCCTCTTATACACAATTTAGAACACTTACTACACATCTTGCTCACTATTTTATGTGAGTAATTGAAACAATTTTCTTTTATAGGATTCCCAAGGCCCCCATAGTTACTGCACCAAGGCCTTCCAAAATTCATCTGAAGGCAATGGGAGCTACATGAATGTCTGAAGAGCCATTATCTGTAAATGCCGAACCAAAAAAATTGACTAACTTAGGCATAAAGAAAATTACTTTTCTTCCTAATTGAGCTCCTTTCCTTGTATGTGTTTCCTCTGCTCTTTTACAAAGCATCCATTTTATTAGAAATAAGAAAAAGACATCAGCCCAGCATTTAACTACTACAGACCGCAAAAAACAGCTAAGGCAAACAGCGAGTATGAGCTGAAATGTAGCACAGGAATGTTTCAAAGCAGCAACAGTGGGGAGACAGGCAGAGAGGCGCAGAGAGAGTAACCTACATATCTGACAGATCTAGAGACTCAGATGTGGACTCTAGGTCAGTGTGGCCTCTCACAGTGCAGTCTGTGCTACCATAATGAGCAAGACTAGGAGCTACAGAAGACAAGCAGTTAAAAGAAAATGAGCATTGCAAAGAAAAGTTAGTGCTTAAAAAAAGCCAAACAAACAAAAAAACCTCCAACAACGAAAACAAAAATAACCTACAAAACAAAACTGAGGGAAAGATGTCTTCTCTTCTGAAGCCAAACTGGTTGCTTTCAGTAAAACACACTCCAAGGAAAAATAACAATATTGCCTATAATCCTTAGGAAAGGTAGGAAGAATATACATTACTTCTATCAAAGTTATATGATCACTGTAACAACTAATAAACAGAATAATAATAAACAACTAATAAAGAGAACTTTTTTATCCAAACTCAAATGTTTTAAGAAAAATCCCCAGGTGTTAGGACAGACAGTTTCAACTGAGATGTTTCGGTGCTGACAACCTTTTGCTCATTCCAATTCAGGTTTTAGCAGGTTCTTGTCTGGTTCTTCTGGGTCTGCCCAGGAAAGCCATCAACAAGCCCTCATTTTCACAGCAACCATCAGCTGCAGTCTGCCAGGAACACCGATTTCATCAGGTGACTGCCTGGTACACAGCACTGAGAGCTGCTAGGAACAAAAGTCAAATACAGTTTGTTCCTGCAATACTCAGACACAACTTTGTTTCAAAAATATTTAAGGTCTACCCACGTGCTTCTATTCAGCCAGCTTGTTAGAAATACCTTTCTGGTAAGTAAGAGAATCCCACGTAGCTTCTTTGGAAAGCTTATTTGCATATTTTATGTTTTAAGATTAAATATGTAGCACAGAATCTTGTTGGGCATGTGGAAAATGCACATGGGAACAGGAATGCTCAGATCACCGTTGAGGATTTGCACTTCTGGACTGAAAGTAATTTTAGCCCACAGCAAGCTACAAAGGTCATGGTTTTTAAGTAAATTTTATCAGTCTAGATCCTTTTACATCAATACCTTAAGGAAATCAGGGTAAAAAAAAGAAATATATTCCAGCTTGATATTCTCCAACAATTTCAAACCAGCAGTGGTTCTTTGAAATATCTTACAAACACATTTATCTTTTAGACACAGAAATTCACATACACACTGATTCCAAGCAAAGTGAGCCATGAAAAACTACCTGCATTGTCAAACCCACTCCAAGAAATCTCACAACTCCAAAAATATGCCACCACCATTGGCTTCCCCTCACTGGGGGTCCAACATCAGTGTTCAGCTCAGCTCTTCCAGAAAGAAAAAGCCTCAGCTCATCTTTTCAATTAGATCTTCAGCAACTTTACCACTGCAAGCCAGCGGCACAGACTCACAAGGGAAAGGGAATAACTTGCTTATATATAAGACATTTAATGAACTAGGAATAGAGCACTAGGAATGACACATCACACTGCAGTAAATGCATTTTGTTGGCACATTTGCTTCTATTCTTGAAACCTCAGTAACAGCAACAACATTAGATGTTACCATTAAACTTCAACCTTTATCATTAATGATCATACATCAAGAAGGGCAAAACCTAGCCTCAGCCATCCAAGACAATAACTGAATTTAGGTTCAAGCTTCAGAAAACAAGAACATTCGCACCAAGGGAGATAAGGTAGAACAAATCAGTTATAATATAAATAAAACTGTGCACTTCTAACTGTGATAGTGCTTAAGGAGCTGCCTCTTCCTTCCTCACCAAAGGCAGAAGCAGCAGCTTAGCTTGTTCTACAGAACCATCTTACCAAGGTGACCAGCACTGTCCAAAATCTTCTGCTTTCACCTTGCACAACTAGCTCTAGCTTACAGCCACTGACCCTAATAAGTTAATGCTGCAAAACTCAATACTTCAGTAAGTTGAAAACACTCGTGAAACTACTGATTTATGGTAAAAAAAAGAAAAATTCAGAGCAAACAAACTATCTTTCATACAGCTGAAAGTAAATCTAAAGAGAAAGCACACCATTCAAGAGTGTTGTATGATAACAGGAGCAGAAGGAAAAAAACCCAACAACTAATCTGTTACAGACATTCTTCTTGAATACACTGTTTTGACAGATCTAATAAGACTGGAGCTAATCCAGATGTGAAAATAAATCTGCACCAAGAAAGAAACTCCCAATAGGATAACTCTGTTAGAATGTGTTTCACTGGCTTGGGAGCCACACCTATGCCATGGTACCACAACAAGCAGCTATCCACTACTCTAGCCTTCGGAGAGTAAGGGGGAAGTATAACCAAGAGTAAATGACCTAAAATTGAGCATATCTTTTAAAGGTCACTCCCTGAACTGCCAGGCCTGGTGGGACACATGCCCTCATGGGTTTTTCCTGGCTCACGGCAGAATAACACACGGAACACCTTCCTAACAGAAGACCTTTAGAGCCCTTGGATCTGCCTTCCCCCGCCAGCAAGGTACCTTCATGGTCTGCAGGAGAAAAACAATGGGGAAAGGAGACCTACCCATAAGAGGGCACTCACCTGACGGCCACGTGCTCCCGATAATCCAGATCGTAATTCTGGAGGGAGTCGGAGCAGGAATCCCGCAGGACTCCCTGCTGCTGCAGGCGAGCGGGGCCCGCGAACTGGTGCACGGAGGCGTTGGGCTGCACGGTGGTGTGGTACGGCGGGGGCATGCTGCTGCTCGTCTCGCTGCGGTAGTCGCTGTCCCGGTCATCCACGGCACTGTCGGCATCTTCAAAGGCTAAGAGACAAGAGCAGTTTAAGGGCACGGCTCTCTCAAGTTACCTTGCTGGGACAGTGGAGCCCGTTTAGTTTTGGAAGAATGACCCAAAAAACCACTATTTCTGCTGCGGCTGTATCACCTGGGAGCTGGCTATAACCTCCAGTTCTCTCAAGTGTGCACAAAGGAACTGCAGTCATCAGATCCATACCCTTCTTTTCCTCATCCTATTACAGGAGTTTATTTTTCTTTAGTCATTACTAACAAGCAGATTAAGACATCCTTATTTAAAACAAAAGAAACA
>VXBU01003172.1:245663-258634 GCA_013400315.1 Bombycilla garrulus | reverse complement strand
AAAGAGGAATAGGAAGTTTAGAAAATAAATAAATAAGCCTCAACTGACTCCTTAAGCAACAAAAGAGGTTGCCAGGCGAGGACAATAAAATTCTAGAATATCCAGAGATTGGATTTCATTCCTGTTCCGTGATGCCCCCTGGACTTTCTGTTTCGGGGTGTGAGGCTTTTTTTGTTTGTTTGTCTTCTGCACAGAAAACCTGCACCCAAAGTAAGGTCTGTATGTTCTCTAATGAGCCATCCCAAAAAATGTGCTGTGTGACTCCCAGTAAGTATTTGAATTGAAGTGTAATAGTTTTGAAGTGGTGGGGAACAAAAATCTTTCTGTTGGGTTATTGATCTGCTGATGAAAGGCGTTTGAATGTGAAAAGGGTTTAGTTTAGGGGGGTTGTGTGTTTAAAGGTTTTTCCTTTTTTTTTTTTTTTGGCAACATTTTTTTTTCATTTTTGAAATGACCTTGAGAGCTTTAAAACTACATCAGTTTCTACCAGTGGGTTTGAGGGGGAGGCAGGAGCAGAAGAATCTAGTGAAAATCGAAAATAGAAATAGGAACTGAAGTATAGCTGCAGTGAAATATTTTCTTATAGAAGTATGTGAAAAGGGAAGTTTTATGTAAGAATGTGTGAAAAAGAAGAGAGGGAAATAACGCAGTTTCAGATGCAGGGAGGAGGTGGGGGGGAAGAGAGAAGGGAGCATATCATTCTTCACATTTTATTAGGCCGTGAAATGCGGGAGTGATATGATCTGGAAGACACAGAAATAAAACGCCTAACTACAAGTTGAATAGCAGGCATTGACTTGCTGACCAACGCTTCCCTGCTCGCTGGGGGCTGCTTCTGGGGCTGCAAAGGTAGCAGAGCACAGGGCTGTGACAATGGCTTGCAAATGCTTTAACGCCATGTTTTATTGCTCTGAGGAGCTCTTATTAACTGGAGGTTTGGGAATACGACTGAGACTTTAATTTGGGATGTCCACACTGAGGTTTCAGCCCTGCCTTGGATAATAGAAAAGGACAGTTGCAAATAAGTGGGATAAACTGCATTCTTTGGCAGAGGGGGAGGGAGAGGGTGGAGGAGGGTTTTTTTTTTCTTCCCCTTTACTAGTTCTGTAACTGAGTCAATATTTTAAGATCTGTAGCAGGAATGTGGCTTTGTGATCACTGATCTTTCTGCAACGTGTATTTTTTTTTTTTTTTTTTTTTAATGAGCAATCTCGTCATGCTGAGCAAAGTACTTGGATTTTCGATCTCACAGCTCTTTCCTGAAATCAGCATCTGAGTTTTCAAGTTTTGCCTTTTAAGTTTTTCAGGGTGGTGAATATGAAAAACAAATAACTTTAGAGCCACGGTTATTACAGTGATTATTGATAGGCTTGGCATTCAGCCAAGCAACTCTTCTGCATGCACCAGAGTTGCTGATTTAAATTCTGTGGATTCTTTTTTATAAGTTAGCCTTTTTTAATCTTTAAACAGCATATATGGCAGTTGAGAAACAGTAGATCAGTTTTTAGTTAAGGTTGTTCAATTATGTCTTCATCGCTTTGGAGTTGGTTGAATGACTTGACATGAGATTAAGCACAACAAAAGAAAAGGCAGGGGAACAACAGCTGCCTTCCAGTACCAGAGCTCCAGATTCTGAGCACTTCAGCGTTTTACCTTTTACTGTTGCGTGGTGTCAGGTTTAAATGTGAATATTTCTATTCGCCTTTGCAAGAAGCTCAGGCGTGCTGATAACACATCAGCCACTCAAAGGCTGGATGGTCGTGTTTTGGGGGTTGTTTGTCTGCTGAGTTTTTCAGAAAATGATCTCAGGGTCTGATACTGAAGGAGGGAATTGATCTCATTAACTTTTAAGACAAAAGTAGCAAACAGTCCCCACTAGTTTGTACTTGTTTAGTTACTGTGTGGTAAGAACTTTAAGGTGTGTCCTTAATGGCAACTGACGATTCTTGCTGCGAAGCCTTGTTTATTTTAGGTAGATGTTTTATACAGAATTTCCAGTGGGACAACTTACTCCACTGACTGCACTTATTCTTTCTGAAGGCTGACTGTGAGCATAAGAGAATAATTTTGCCATGCTGCAATCAGGCTATATTTAAAAATTGAAGCCATTAAGTTTTGCTGTGTGTTTTAAGGCTTTTCCTACTTCCTTTGTTTAAACATTCTCAAACAGTGCATATCATAGATGAGTTTAAAACATTCTTATGGCACTGTTGGGGCCGAATTTAAAATTAAAATGAATACCGACGTCCTTGTTGATCAAAATAGAAAAAGCATTTCTTTAAATAAGTGGCTGTTTTCTGGTTTTGAGTGTGGTAAGGAGGCTATATTAGTATCTTGTAAACAAAGTTTCATATTAAGTAGTCTTTAGAGAATGGCTTCCAGGCTTTGCATTAGAGGATTTCTTTCTTTTCCTCTTTAAGTGAATAATGTTTTTTTGGTTTTGCTTTGTTTTGGTGGAGGGCTGGGGAGAGCAAGATTTAGGGTAGGGGCTAGAAAGAGAGGAAGATAATAAACTTTAGCACCTTTTTATCAGACTGTCTTACACAAAAGGCTTCTTGATTCTGGTTTCCCCTTTCATTAGATCACACTCCAGAAATTCCTTTTTGAGCACTTATTTCTAACCTTCAGAAATATCTCCTCTTAGTACTGTGTTTTCATTTAGAACTATGGTGATTGATTAATACCGTATTTTATACAAAGTGCTAAGTTATTACTGTGATCAGGGGAGAATTATTTTAAAAGGGAACTGTGGCTTTCACTTAGGCTTTCAAAACAGTGATTACAGTAAACTTTTAGTTACAAAAAGAATCTGAGAGTTTGCAAGTAAGAAGCTCTGGGGGAACATTAAGTAAGTTTTAACTTCCCTTTGTTCTTTGGGACTTTTTGTTGTCCCAGCTCTTTCTAACCTGAATCTTGATTTGGAATGCATTGTCCTAGGAAAAGATTCCACGCAGTGTATATGTAAATACACTCCCTCTTTCCTGTGTTATGAAATGCTGGCATATGGAAAGAGCAGCCCCCCTTTCCCCAAGGTAAAATGGGCTGAGCTTTCTTTTCTTTGCAAGAAGCTGAAAGAAGAGTTTGACCTTTGAACTCAGCCTCACACTTCCACGCTGCTTTCAGGGTGATTAAATAACCGAGGATATTTGCCTGTGTCTTATGCTTATTTATCTCACTTCAAATGTTGTAATACTTAACTGTTGAGGTATTGTCTTTAAATATAGCAGGACGGAGCCCTTGGGTTGCGGCGGGACTGCCATGTGCCAGCTCAGCTCTCGCTGGGGCCACTCTGCCTTTCCAGCCCCCCTCAGAGCCTTCCCACATCTCATATCTGCATTATTGGCCACTTGCTTTTAACTTTTAACCGACTTCGGGGCATTTCTGATCACCTCCCCCCACCCCTCCCCGCCTTTCTTAAGGTGACTTTAGGAACAAAAAAGTTTTTCTTCCTGGTGCATGAATGCGCTGGGGGGGTTCTGCTGACTACTGTATGTGTGCTTTGAGAGAGATGTGACTCATTCCACAAGAGATTTGCAACTGAATACAAAAGTAAGGAAAAGGATATGACCAAGCTGTGTAAGATTCTCCACACATGTTGTATTTTAGGATTAAAAAAGCCTGTTTCAGCCTAAACTCACCTGGGTTTTTGTGTGCTTCCAAACAAAAAGTTGCTCTCTTGAAGTAACTTGCTTTTAGAAATCAACTTTTTTTTTATTTTTTTTTCTCTCAGTGAAATTGCCAAATAATCTCCTTTTGTTGCTGATGAGGCTTGTTTATGCCAAACGTGGGTGTAAGTCAGTGGGAAAAATATATTAAAACTTCTACTGTTATAATCATATGACTTTGGTCAGAGCATAGTTTATAGCTTATCATAAATCTAGCACTCTTGATTCGTCCTCCTTATTTTTTTTTTAAGCGGTGTGATAAGAGCAGACTTTTCAGTTTCAAAGTAGAACAGTGTACATGCTAGGAAAAATGAGTTTGAAATAAAAAATATAGGTGACACACACAATCGTGTTTCATTGGAAACACAATGAAATGGAATTGCTTATCAGTGTGCCTCGAGGATTTCGAAAGAAAGTACAAGAGGAAATGTGGGCAGAATATGCAGGGAAATCTATGTAGATCAGGGTGACTTCAAGATTGGAGCAGAAAACCATCCAAGCAGAAGTGAATAATTGACTGGATAGTGCTTTTCTTTGTGCTGCAGATTTTATGTAACTAAAAGTTTCAAAGTCTGAGTTTGTTTATGCGCAATAGGTACACTTGCATTTCTCACTGTCATAAAGGGAGTGCAGTTTGCCTCTGATTGAGCTGCAGCAGGGAAACTGAGGCCTTTGTGCCTGCACTTTATTGTGATAATAGAGAACTGTGGGGTGAAATCCTGGGGGTTCACAGCAGAGAGATGGGTGGGTGAAATCTTGGGGGTTCATAGCAGAGAGATGGGTGGGTGAAATCTTGGGGGTTCATAAGCAGAGAACTGTGGGGTGAAATCTTGGGGGTTCACAGCAGAGATGTGTGTATGAAATCCTGGGGGTTCACAGCAGAGAGATGGGTGGGTGAAATCCTGGGGGTTCACAGCAGAGAGATGGGTGGGTGAAATCCTGGGGGTTCTCTCAGCCTCTCTTTTGTAAGAAGCAAATTAGATTTGCTAAGATTTACACCAAGGACTGATGTTTGTACAGCGTAAGGAAAATGGATGTAAAAGTGGCCCAGAGAAGCCTCAATTTCTGTTCACCTTTCCTGGTTGTTTCTAACCTTTTTTTTTTTTGTTCTTTTGCTGGTAGAATTGGGGTGTGAATTGCCTGGTGGGAAGCTCAGTTTCTTGCAGGTGCTGCTGTGCTTTGGAGGCCAGCCTGGCCCTGTGCAGCCCAGGCTGTGGGGGCACCATCACTCCCGTCCCTGCAGCCTCTGGGGAGGGGTCACGGAGAGCTGGGCAGTGCCAAAGCCTCCATCAGTGTCTGGGAGATCTCCCACCTGCATGGGAGAAAGGAGGCAGCTTTTGGAAGTGTCTGTCACTTTTCTGTTTCAATACCTCAGATGCTACTCCAGGGCATGGCTGAGCTACAAGTAAATGTCTTTTCTTTGCGCTTTGTATCTCCTTCCATCTTTCAGGAGTGACTTTTGCAAGCACCTAATTGTGGTGGTGTTTGAGAGTGACAGCTTCCAAGTGCCCTGCACAGGACAGGGATCAGATTTGCTCTGTTCTGTCCAAGGGGCAGCAGTTTGAGCTGTGCTCGGTAAGAGTTGGATTTAGATTTGAAGCCAGGTGAGGGCACTTGGGCGCATTAACAGCCTTAACAAAGGGAACTCCTTGGAAGTGACCACTTCTTTCAAATTCAGGAGTAGTAAAATAATCTCTTTTCCTGTTATTTCACCTGTGCTGCTCAAAGGGATGCAACTTGGCCTGTAATTGCTGCAGAGGAACTCCTGGCTCTTGAGTAATAAGGAATTAAGTCTAATTTGGTAAACTGAATTTACCACTTCTTTGTAGTTGTGGCTATTGGAGAGACCTTACATCCCTTTGCCAAGAAGTAAAAAAGTCAAATTTGCTTTTAAGGTCTTTGAAAATACCTTCTTTTAAATGAAAACCAAGACTAAACGTACAAGGCAGTCTGTGTAAGGTGAGACTGACTCAACAATAAAAATGTATCACTCATTCCACCAAGAGCCTTTACCTGCTGTGGAGAGAACAATAAACTGTTTTGTAAGGTAAGGGGTCATTGCCAGTTTAAGTGCATGTAACTTCTTGATTTAATGTAGTTGCATCATCCTGCAGCAGTGGTGAAATGTGTCCCAGACTTATTTAAAATAGGATTATTCTTGTGTCTTTCAGCTTTTCTACAACAGGTACCAGCCACTTCTATTGTCTAAAGTACACTTTGGTTTTGTGGTTCCTGAGAAATTCTCTCCTAATCAGAGGGGAAAAGAAGGAAAAAAAATCTGGCAGTTTGAGCAGTCCTTCTGAACTTTATAAGTCAATACTTACTTGTAGTGCTTCCTCCTTTAATGCCAAGAATTAGTCTCTTTTATATTTGCTCTTGCTCAGTGGAGGAAAAACATGTGCAAAATGCTGCAAGCTTATACGTTGCCTGCTTTCAAAGGCCTAATTACATCTCTTGATAGAAGAGGCATTCAGCTCTCTGAGGAGACACACTCAGCTCATCCATCCTCTGCCAAAACCCTGGTAGACATATAGCCTTCAAGAAAAAGGGACTCCACAGGAAAAGGTTTTTTAGAGAAAGAGGATATCCTTTGTTTTTATTAGTATAGATGTCTGAGATGGGGGGAGGGAGTTTTCCTAATATTGTTCATTATTAACTATGAGTTATTTTCCACTGGTGATTAAAATCCTGTTTGCGAGACTTCAGGGGGAAAATGACTCGCATGTGTCTCTGTTTTATCTGACTACAAAAGGGCTTTCAACACAAGATCTTTCTGAAGTGTGTGTGCAGAAATGCTTGGGTAATAACAGTCTCGAATTCTGTGTATGTCTCACTCAGCTTGTGTTTTTGTGAATTGTTTTAGGATCATTGTGTTGGAAATCTCTGTGGTGTTGTTAGAGGGGACTGTAACTGACTGTGTCTCTTAGAGAGGATAAAAAGGATAAGCCTTGAAAACCCTCCTAAGAGTTTAAGTTTAGGGTAACTTTGAAATCTTCAAGCCTGAAGGATGAAGACTAACGAGGGGGACTTAAATTTGCAGATGGAGGGAGTGGAAATTCCAGTTTAGGGTCATCTTTTATGTTCTCTTTTCAACCTGAACATCTTCGTTTTGATCTTTCCTGCAACTGAAACAAACAAGTCTCTTCCTCCCCTTCCTCCCCCTGAATCTCCATTTCCTTTACAAGTGCTCGTGCTAGTTCTTTATCAGGCTGAACTGTTAACAAAGTATTAAAAACAGTTTTTGCTCGCACAGTTGGCATAAAGGGCTCGGTGTGGACGAGCAGCAGCGCTGGGATCACTCACGTGCTCCTCCACCAGCACAGAATTCTCTGGGAAGCTGTGAAGTGATCTGCTGTTCAAGATGGGAGCAGCTCTTGCCCTCCCTAGAAAGCAGCAGAATGCCCAGTAATGAGGAATAATTCCTGGCTTCTGTGCTGCTCTGCAAAACCAGGTTTTATCTGGGCTGACTTTTACAACTTTGCAGCGTTGTCACTCGAGCCGTGGGCAACGGACACTTGTGTTCTTTGAGAAATAAGGTCATGGTCTGTGCAGCAAATGCTGCATCATCTTCCCTGAGTTGGGGGCTGTCCCTCCCTCAGGCTGGGGTAGCAGAGGCATTTCTGCCTCGGGGAGGAAAGCCCCTCAGGGAGGAAAGCCCCTCGTGGCACGGGGCGCGTTTCTGCCGAAGCGCGGGGAGGAAGTCCTGTGGTTGGCCTCACCCCCTGCTACCCGCACAGACAAACCCAAAATTGCACCGTGGAGTTTGGAAATGGGACTCACCTTTTGGGACAGTCGGTGAGCGAGAACCTCACTGTGACACTTGGCTGCACTTTGTGCCTGAGTGTGGGAGCTTCGGAATGCCAGGGAGCACCAGAACTGCTCCCAGTGCCGAGCTGGGCTCACTGAGGGCTCGTGCAGACACCACTCTCAGCCAGGACACTGCAGGGCCGTCCCAGAATCTGGAGCTCAGTATTGTCAGGAACTATTTTAGGGTGTTCTTTGTGCTTTCTGGAGCTCCTCAGTATTGTCAGGAAATATTTTAGGGTGTTCTTTGTGCTTTCTGGAGCTCCTCAGTATTGTCAGGAAATATTTTAGGGTGTTCTTTGTGCTTTCTGGAGCTCCTCAGTATTGTCAGGAACTATTTTAGGGTGCTCTTTGTGTTAACTTCATAGGTGTGGTGCAGCTACACCACACTACTGCACTACTTTATGCAGTTATGTATATGTACATTAAAAAACGTTCTAAATAAGTTTAAGTTTGGCCTCAGCTCAGGTTTTATTTGAGGATTTAAAGTTGTATTTATTGATGCATGAGCTGCTGTGCTGTGATCTGTGTTACACCTGAATAGAGCTGTGCCCAGATAAAATAGATAACATACATAAGGTAGTTTTTTATTTATGGTCCCAGTGAGGTGTTGTTAAAAGTGATGTTAACTGGTTTATCAATGGTCCTTAGGTAGGGCTGGAACAACTGACTAAATCTTTGAAATTGGAATTCAGGTGTTAAACTTGTAGTTTCCAATAAGCAATCAGCAGAGTAAAATCTATTTACCAGATCTGTTCTGGGCCATGAACACACCAAGAGGAAAGAACAGTTCATGTAAAATGACTCTGAATATCCTGAAGCTTCTTGAAACATGAGGAAAACTGTAGGGTTTTTTTTTGTTTTTTTTTTTTTTTAAGAGGAAATAAGAGTTGCATGTAAGTTTCTCAAGTCCAGTAGACTCAGTAAAAGTTCAGGTGGTTGATTTGCAGCAGCTGGAGGAAGCTGGTCAGCTAAGCAGTGATAATTTTGCTGCTGGCCTTGAATTTGAGAATCTGAGTTTGTTGAGGTAGTTGTGTCTGAGTTTTTATCTGCCAGAGAAGAAAAGTAACTTTAGTGTCCTGGACTTGACTGTAACTCTTAGTTTTCTCACTTCTCTTTTTTTCAGTAAGTGTTGCAGCAACTACTTTAACTTCTGTAATTGTTCCTGGTTGCTTTTAACAGTTTAACAATAGTTCTGCAGCACAGAATTAGCAAAGAATAGTTGTTTATCCTGAGACTTGCCATGCAACTTTGCTTCCCAGTGCCTCTGTAATGTGTTTAAAATGGGAAATTCAATGGTTAGACTTTGCTATTCTCTGAAAGGTGTGTCTAGAGTTTTTATTACATTTTCATGGTAATTTTGAAATGCAGGAAGTAGAAATGCAGTAAAATTACTCCTGATAGGTCATTTCCCAAAGAAATCTTCAAGACTGTAATACGCTGTCTCGGGTTGTGTAATTTAATAAAAATAAATTAAATTTCTCTACAGGCACTTAATTAAACTTCTCTCTGTTTTAATAATCCATTTATATGCAGCAGGGTTTTGGTGTGGTTCTTAGGTTGTGTGGCAAGTGCAGTGAAAACAAGATGTTCTCATCTGTCCAGTGGAATCTTTATGGGCGTTTTGTGGCGTTTGTAAATGTAATGGGTATCGCTGTGAACCTGCTCAAATACTCAGCCAGGGGTGACTCACTGGTGAGCTGAAGTTTGCTAAATGCTCAGACTAAAACTTCTGCAGCGCTTTTATTCTTTCTTCTCAGCTGAAATAGGTTTCCAGTTGCATCCAGTGCAGTAGGTGGCACCCTGGAACTGAGGGGAGCTGGTCGCTCCAGGTACAGTCCAGGGGCTCCTCCTGCCCTGCTCACTGCCCTCCGAGCAGCTCCTGTGGGCTCTGGGCTGGGCAGGAGGGACAGGGGGACATTTACAGACTCACAAGTGGCATTTCTTGACTTGCTTTGTGAGGGGGATAAGGCACTCTTTATTTTCAACCTTGAGTTCATGTGTAGCGAGTTTATCTCTTTTCAGCTGTTGGAAGGAAGGATTTCCTGTTTTCTTCTGTTCCTTTACTCAGTATCTCTGATACTGGTGTGTCTTTTTGTCTTCTGAAAGTGAAAGGAGGCAGAAGCAGCACAGGTGTTGTGTTGTGTTTGTTGGGCTCCTGCACAGACCTTCAGCCATAGTCAGTGTTGCAGGTTGTCCATTTTTCTGAGAAAGCAGCAGAATTGAGGCAACTCTGGGCAGTTTTCCTGCTGCCTACAGGGTTTTGAATAACAGGAATGTAATTAATCAGCATTTTTGATCCTCAAATCCAAGGCATGTTATCTTCAGTAGGAAGAAGGGTTTGTTACTAGTGGATGAAATCCTGGTGGGGATATTTGGGTTGCAGTTCTGGCTTGTGTTGGCTTGTCTGAACAGCGAGAGCATAAAATCCTGCCTACTTGTAAAGGCCATGCATCTAATCAGAGTGAAGTGTGTAACCACCAGATACAGAATGAGACCAGGGCTTTCTAACTCACCTCCTGACTCCAGCTCTTGGATTCTTTCTTCTTCCCAGGTTTAATACATTCCTGTCTAGTTGCATCTCCACTTTCCTTCAGAAATGCTGCTTGCAGTTTTTTTCCCAGTCTCTAGGTGCTCTCTCCTGTGTGTCCAAGAGCTGCAAAGAGGCATTTCAGATTCCTGAAACAGGAATATCTTGCTCTGTTTGCAGTGCTGCCTAGAGGATGAGCTGGGGCTGGTTCCTAGAACTGTTCAGAGCCTCTGTGAAAAGCAGTGAGAGCCCTGAGCAGCCAGCACAGCTTGCTGGAGGGTGCAGAGTGCTCTGATGAAGTCTCCAAAGGGCTTCAGACCTATTGATAGCTACCAAAATTGGCCCCAAGCTCCTGCTGAACTCCTCTCGTGCCTCAGTGTTGGTTGTACACTCAGTATTTGTGTGGTCGTGAGAACAGGGCTTGTTTGCCAGGCAGCTGAGATGGGATTGAGGCAGCCCGGTTCCCAAAGAGTTACCAGAGAAAATGCTATTGATTGATTGATTGATTGAGGTGGATTTTTCACCCATCCGTGACCAACCTGAGGCCTTCCCTAGATGTGATCTTTGTCACTTAAATGGTAAAAAATCCTGGAGCTGTGGCTGTGTTGGTTTTATCCTAGGCTGGGTTTGGGCAGGGCCCGTGTCAGAAGGGGCTCTCTTGTCCCTCCCCTCACCCCAGAATGCCACCAAGGACAGGGCACTGAGGGTGGATTTTGCTCCTTCTCATCTGTTTCCTTTCTCCAGTGACTGAATTCTTGTTGCTCTATTGTGTATTTATTGTAGCGCCACAGAGTGGGAGTGTAACAAACCTTAATTGGCTTTTTCTGTTTGCAGACATGAGCAGGGAAGCAGTGGCTGCTGAATCCCAGCAGTTTGCTTTGTGGGATTTCAGACACTGCCTTCTGGATCTGCCTTCAACCCCTGAAATACCTCTGGCCTCTCTGTAGAGTGATTTTTATTCTTCTTCCTGCACAGCTCTTCCCTGTGGCTCTGAAAGCAAATGCACTCAACTCTTAAGTTTGTTCCACTTTTTTAATATTTCCTGGTTTTTTTCTTTTTTTTTTTTTTTTTTTTAATTTGAAATTTAAGTTATTTTTCAGGCAGATACTCACTGAGCTTTGCTGTAGCATGTTGGGTAAAAAAATACCTCTTAAAACTCCAGTAGAAATAGAACAAAAAGGCAAGTTGAAACATGAAGTATAAAACATGCTAACCAGCAGCCTTTGATATGTTGTTTTTTTTTTCCTGTTGTTTTAGAAAAACGAAAAAGTTTTTTGATTACTGGAGCTTCAAATTTTGGTATTCTGGTTCCTTCACCTGCCTATGGGGAGTGAGGGAAGGTCTGAGCTGAGAGGGGAAGGGAGAAAAGGCAAAGGCTGCAGAGGAAGCAGAAGTGTCCCCACAGCCTGAACCTGCTGTTACAGGAGATTTTTTGATTCATTCTGCAGAGAGGAAGTGTTAATCATGGCAGTGATAAAGCTGAAAATGGGGATAAAGGGCGTAGTTAGAAAAGAGACTTTGGCTGCAGAAAATCCAGCTTCTGTCGCCATCAGCAGGGATTTGTTCCCTCTTGCTCTCCACCTTTCCCTGCAAGATCATCCTGCATTGGTGTTTAACTTGGGATATAAATCTTTGGCCCAGGCCTGAAACAACTTGGGATAAAATAACTCTAGAATAAATTCTTGCTATTAATTGTGCTGATTGTGTAAACCTGTGTTAGAGGGCTGGGCAGTGAAGAGACTTTAAGCTTTGGAGAAACAGAAAAAAAAAATGAAAGACGAGCAGTGGGCAATGGTAATTTTCTGCTGTTACTGGTGTTCTGGTGTGGTGGTGTTTTATTTTCTATTTTATTTTCTATTTTTACCCACGTTCATTAGGCCCCAGGATCTTGTGGTCTGCATGATGGGAAGGGAGGTGCTGACTTTTCAAATTAAAGGCAAGGAGTGTTCTCAGGGCAAGGCTGCAGGAAGTGGATGAAGTGTTTGAGATGTTGGATCCATGACTCCTCCCAGTGCCTGCTGAGGTTTCCTTCCCCAGCTGCTTCTCTTGCCCTGGCTGATTTCTGCTGAAATGGTTTAAGATTTAATGGCTCGAGATCACTTTTTCTGTCCAACCAGCCCTGGTCAGAAATAGCTGTGAGTCAACCGATAATCATCTTTATCGTGGAAACCTGACAGCCTGAGCCACTGCAGGGCTGTGGGTGAATTATTGTCCTTTCTTTGGGTCATGTAACATAAAATGCTTCATTTTTTTTTTCCATATAAAAGCAAGGCAGAGGTGGAAGTGAAGGTGAATTTTAAACCCCAAGTGTGTCCAGGCTGTTTTATGCTCTAAGAGTTATAGAGCATAATGTGTTTTGGGGCATATTAATTCGAGTCGTGGCCAGCTGGCTCTTAGGAAATGATTTGCCAAAGTTTGAGTCAGATTTTGAATGAATTCTTTTCATTAGTTATTGCTTTATTTGGAAATGTCTCAGAATGATTCTTCTGTAGTTTATATTAGTCTTGTATTAGTTTGCTAGACTTTACCCAAAAATTTCATCAGCTGGAGTCCTGAACTCCACAGAACTGTCATTTGTCAGCCCATGAGTTGCTGCTGGCAGGCACTGTAACTCATTAGACTTAGAGATTTAAATTGGAGTTAAACTGTATTATAACCCTTTTTATAACCTTTAATTTGTGAGTATAATCAAGAAATAATTTTTTGTTTTGTGCCTCTTTGAAAGCAGAATTTCCTTTTTTTATCATGTAATTGTTGGCCTCTTGAATGATTTAAATACTAAACCACTGTTCAAGAAACAGCATTACATACAAAATTTTGAGATGTTCTTACTGTAGCAGCCCAGAATTGCCACAGACATTGTAAATTTGTGGGTGATAGGGAGTGGTGGGACTGGTGAATGGTTTTTAATACAAAGATTTGTGCTGACACTCCCTGTGTAGCAGAACTATAAAAGCTGATTCCAAGCTGTC
>VXBU01003172.1:224715-244103 GCA_013400315.1 Bombycilla garrulus | reverse complement strand
TCTGACTAACTCTTTTCTCTCTTTTCCAGGTGCTGGATTTCTTTGTGGCACTGAACTTGTCCTTGAGTGTATTTTACCCAATGCAACTATTTTAAATGTTTGTGCAACAAAACTAAGTGCAACTGACTGTATCTGTAGACTTGAAAAATCTGAAGAAACAATAAAACAAAAAAAAGCCTCATCCCGTCACTGAGCAAACCTTTGGATACATTTGCTGGGATGTGTGAAAGCACATAGAGCTGAAGAAGAAATAATTTTTTTTATTGTGGTGGAGGGAAAAAACCAAACAAACAAGAAGTCGTTTTCCTGGCAGAGGTTTTTGCAGCTGAGCAGACTTGTTAAGCACATGTTGGAGAACTCCCCAAGTGTCCTTACTGTGATCAGGGAGCACCCCCGGCGAGGAGCAGGCTGCCACTGAGGGATGTGAGGGGGGCAGGAGGCAGGCAGGGAAAGATGCCCACGCAGCCTCTCCTGGCATACATGGACGGGCCCGAGGGGATCGCCAGCGCCGTGGGCGCCCAGCTGGACAGCGGCGAGGCGCCCGTGACCATCAAAGGAACCAACACCATCTCCTACAAGAGCCTGCAGGAGAAGTTCCTGCTGCAGGCCGAGGGCTGCATGCCCCTGGACTGCATGTTCTGCGACGGGAGCTTCAAGCACCCCGAGGAGCTGGGCAAGCACGTGCTGACCCAGCACAGGCCCACGCTGTGCGAGCCCGCCGTGCTCAGGGTGGAGGCGGAGTACCTCAGTCCCCTGGATAAATGCCAGGTCAGGAGCAGCTCCCCTTCGCCCAGCAACGAGCAGGACAGCGAGGAGCTGAGCTGCAAGGTTTGCGGGCAGACGTTCGATAAGGCTTTCGACATCGAGGCGCACATGAAGAAGCATAAAGATTCCTTCACGTATTGGTGTAATGTTTGTGGGCGAAGATTTAAAGAGCCCTGGTTCCTCAAAAATCACATGAGAACGCACACTGGAAAACCTGGTTCTAGAAACAAGCACCAGCAAGGTTCTGAAGGCCCCGTAACAATAAATGAGGTGGTGCAGGAGCACGTAACTGAAAACGTAACGTCACCTTACAAAATTTGTATGGTTTGTGGTTTCCTATTTCACAATAAAGAGACTCTAATTGAGCACAGTAAAGTGCACACCAAAGAATCGGTTCCCAACGGTGAAAGCCCCCAAGTGACTGCTGAAGTGAATGCAGAAGAAACGTCTCAAAACCGGGAGTTCTTCCAGTTCTTGAACTTGAGACCAAATTCAGCTCCGGAAAAGGACAAACTGCAGAAACTGGCGAAATGGATCGCTGAGCTGGATCCTTTCACCACGTATCAAGCGTGGCAGCTGGCTACCAAAGGTAAAATTGCAGTTGGCCACGGGCAGATTAAAGAACCAGGGCAAGAAGGAAGTACAGACAACGATGAGTCATCTTCAGATAAAGAAGAACTTTGTGAAATTTGGAATGCAAATAAAGGTAGCCAGGCTGAAACTACAGGGAAGTCAAAGGTAAATAAAAACAGCAGTTTCACAGGGAATGGTAACTTAACCCAGGACAAACTGAAACATCCCGCTGGTGAAGTGCCTTCTATGGAGATGGATTCTAAATCATCCCAGAACAAAGAGAAACCAACCCACTGCTCCGAGTGTGGGAAAGCCTTCAGGACGTACCACCAGCTGGTCCTTCACTCCAGAGTGCACAAGAGGGACCGGCGGGGTGATGGGGAGCCCTCCACTGCTGCCAGGACCTTCTGTGCCGATATCATCGCCAGCCTGGAGGAGAACGGGGCGGCAGAGAGGATGGAGGGAGGCTCTGAGGATGGCTCTGAAGATGGGCTTCCAGAAACTATTCATTTAGGTGAGTAGCACTGGCAGCACTTCAGTTTGAAGTGGCTGTTCCTGAGAGTTGTGTAGGAACTCCTCAGAGCCAAAGAATGCGTCGTGCTTTTCTGTTATCTTTTCAGAACGTGATAGGAAGTTTTAAAAATCTTGGTAGGGAATGTTGTGGTGCGGGAAAGGGAGCAGAGAAAAATGGGGAGGGTAAGGAAGGTTTGGATGCTGCCATGTTGAGGTCTTTAAAGTTGTGTTGGGGCTTCTTTGCAGTTACTGGAGTCATTGACGTAGGTTTCATAACAATGAGTTTAACAACCAGAAAAAATCACTGTTTACTCACCTCTTATCTGTAACTTTACTGGATGCTTTGGAGTGTTCCAGATCCCTTCTCAGCCAGCTCATGTTTCCACATAGAGTATTTTATAAGAAATAATTGCAGTTTCACATTCTTCCCTCCTTTATCTTGCAAGGGCAAAAAATGTTCATTCAGTTTTTAAGGCTCTGAGAAGTAAAGAATAATTTAAAACTTTTTTTTCTGTCGAACTGCAAGTTCAGTGTTTGTTTTGAACAGTAATTGGAAAGCCTAAATGTCAGGACCAGCATGTTTGAATCGTTTGTGTAAGGGCACAGGCTGTTAATAAGTGGACCTGTATGAAGAGAGGTGTATATTTAACTGCTCTGCCTGGAAGGATTGCTGACAGCGTGGACGGGCTCCATCTGTACATTACCCAGGATTAATTCTGCATGTCACAGTGTCTTAGAAAAACAAGTGATACCGAATGATTCCTTAATTGAAAAAGATTGCATGTCAGGGGACAAAAGGCCTGGCAGAAAGTCTGGCAGCTAATCTGCCGTTCTGTGTGTGACATGCTCCCAGCCGGCGTTCAAGAACAGACACTTGCATAATCTCAGGGCAAGACACGACGTACAGAATGTCCTGGCACCCACTCAGGGCTGACTTGGCCATTTCTGGTAATGTGCAGCCCTTTATTTTGCCTGCAGGAACAAAGGAATGAAGCGATTACCTAATGTGAGGTTGCTTATTTTGTTTCTCAGCGCCTTATCCTAAAGCTGAGCTGTGGTGTGAGCTGCTGAGTCACCCCTCTGGAGACACAGCTGTTTGTTTAACTCAGCCTTTCCAGGAGAGAAACTTCCCAACAGGCAGCAGGAACCTCAAAGAGCTCTTTAAAGTCTATTCTATATCCGACCTCTTCGTCACGCCAGAGCTCTCCTTCCTCCTCCTGTCCCCGCTCAGCCTTGCCTTGGTTTGAGCGGAGTTGGGTTTTTCAGCAGTCGCTGTGGCTGCTGTGTCGGGGTGAATTCTCTGTTCCGCTGTCGCTGCCGCCCTCCTGTGGCTCCTCGTGCCTCTGCACGGCAGAGCCGCTGCTCGCTCATCCCTGGATTTGTTCCTGGAATACCCCCGGCACTTCCTCCCTCCTCATTCACACGCTGAAATGCTCCCCATCAGCTTTAACGAGCTTCTAGGAAATATCCCTTATCAAACCTAAGGAGTGTGTCTCTACAGACATTCCACTGATGAATAATAAATACATAAATAATATAGAAACACATAAGTAGTAGCATTATTGAGTTTACTTAAAAGAAAAGGCATATTTGCCTTCTTTCCCCACCTCTCTTGTGTTTGGCTGTCGTGCACAGAGCACATTTTTGGTCTGAATCATCCCACTCACACTAATTCAAGCATCCCCTTTAATAAAATAACCCAGTTTATAACCTGTGTGAGTATTTGAGACGGGCCATTCTCCATCAGGGTCCTCTAGGTCAATAGAGACACTCTTTTTTCTTCTTTGGACCTTCTATTTTGCATCCTGTTTGTTCTCTGGGCTCCTTGGTCACTGTCACAGTCCCCACAGTGTTCTCGACAGAAATATTTTTAACTTGTTCTCTTGTTACTCAGAGTGCAGCAAAACAGAACAAAAGTTACTTGCAGAGTGTAGAACTCGACAGCAGTTCATAATTTAATATTTATCATTAAAAAAGACACCTAACTGTTTCAAACAAGACTGCAAAATTGCATTTGCTCTTCATAATGTGTCTGTATTTTCTCCCAAAGATAAAAATGAAGACAGTTTGGAAAGAACAAAAGTTAAAACCCTTGGAACCTCCAGAGAATGCAGCTACTGTGGAAAGTATTTTCGCTCCAATTATTACCTCAATATTCATCTCAGAACTCATACAGGTAAATGGGGGCTGCACCTTTTGGGGTGGGGAGGGAAATCTGCTGAATCCTCTTGGATAGAATGTTTGGTTTTGCTCATGACAAACAGAAACTGCCTTCAAAATTGCAAAATCAAAATTGCTGATCTTGATTGCCGTCAAAATTGCTGATATCAAGAACAAAGTTTTCTCTAATTCTAAATAAAATTAACCAATTGCAATTAAAATTTATTTGCTTTATTTACGTAAGTATAAATGTTTCTGAATAGCGCTAATTACATTAAGTATCGTTAAAATAATATATATAATAAAGTTATAATTTTTTCTACTTTTAACAGTGCAGCAAAAGTTTTGGGTTTGGTTTTAATTTAAAAACCAGCCAGTTTCTCAAGTGTTAAGTTGGTTGTCTGCCAGCTGCTGGACCTGGGGAAAAGCTGAGTCTCTTTTTCGTAGCCAGACAAACTCTTCCTGCTCCTGGTTCTTGGGGAGCAGCTCTGTTTGCAGCTGAGCTGTCCCATGAGTGTGGGGAATAGGACATTGGTGGGATGATCAAGGGCTGCAGCCTCTTGGTTTTGACCCAGAGTTGCTCTTCTTGCTTTTCTCTGCCAAGCGTTGACACCTCCACGCAGCGTGTGCAAACATCCCAGCACGGCCAGAAGATGTCACTGTAGTTAGTGAAAGCATTAGGATACTGTTGTTTAAATGTTTCAGATGAGTTTGGGATTTAGGAGTGTGTGGAAGGGGAGAGAAAAATCAGTTTTGGTGTTTTAGAGTCCACAATATTCCCTCGCGTTTGTGATCAAGACTTCAGATCTCAGACTTACTGACTGATAAATCTGTGTTGCAGGTGAAAAGCCGTACAAATGTGAATTCTGTGAGTATGCAGCGGCCCAGAAAACTTCCCTGAGGTATCATTTAGAGAGACACCACAAGGACAGGCACGGTGAGGGCGCAGCTGATGGGAAGGGCGACAGCAAAGGTTCCCTGCGGGGTCAGGACACGGCGCTGTCGCTGGCTGCTGATGCTGCTCCAGAAACAAAAAATCTCAAGAGGCTTTTTGATGGTGCCAAAGATGCCGAGAGCTGCCCACCTGCCAAGCAGCAAAAGGAAATTCTGTCCTTGAGCAATGCAATGGGCAGCACAGTCTTTTTAAAAGTAAAGAACAATTCCAGGGAATCGAACAAAGGTGCTGTTTGTAGCAGTTTGAATCAAATACCTGAGAACGTGCCCGCTCCTTACCCGGAAAAACTAAAAGTTGACAAGGAAACCAAGGAAGCTCAGCCTAAAAGAGAGAGAAAGGCTTCTGTGGCATCAGAGGAAGATGATGTCCAGTACATCTGTGCTTTTATTGGTGGGAAAAATGTGAACAATATGCAAGAATGCACTGAGAACTACAAACGCAGACCTGTCGTGGACTGTCGCGAGCAGCCCTTGGACTTATCCAGCAAGACTTCCCAGGAATGCTCAGTGGTTGCGAGCAGAGGCCTGCTGGCCCCCAGCACCTGCCCCTTCTGTACCTACAGGACATTTTACCCCGAGGTCCTCATGATGCACCAGAGGCTGATGCACAAGTACAACCCTGACACGGTTAACAAGAACGGCTACAGGAGCAAGGCCGTGGCCAAGGCCCGGCGCACGGGCTGCCCCCCGGCCCTGCTGGGCAAGGATGTGCCTCCCCTGCCTCTCCATCCCAATAAAATCAAGGCTTCCACAAATCCACAAAAGCCCCCGCAGACGGGGAAAGCCAAGCAGTGTGCCCCTGCACAGAACAAAGCCCCTCTCTTCTCCGTGAGCGAGGCGAGCAGTACAGCCCCCAGTAACCTCAAGTTTCATAAACAGCAGAGTAACCTTGGAGCTCAGGCAAACAACTACAGACAACCTCAGCAAGAAGTGCACTCCAGTTTCAGTATCTCTCCAGTACTGGACAGAGTAAAAAGATCTGAATACAAAATGAAAGCTCTGGGAGCCCCGGTGACTCAGTCTGGTGTGATCAGCAGCAGCATGAACGGGGTTCTGGAGTCTCACCTCAGTGACCCTGGCTGGGCTTGCCACCGAGGCAGAGACTACCTCTGTAGTAAACCTGGGAGCAACGCAGCTCTGGACTATGGGGAAAGCTCTTCCAAACGGATGAAACCCTCCCTGGCAGCTGTGGAGCACCTGGACTCTCCTCTGGCTAATTACAGGAGATACGAAATGAGCAGATTTCGTGTTGCAAACAGATATGCAAATCTGCTACCTCAGGAATACCCTCGCACCAAACCCTCATCCTCGGCCCTGCCAGGCAAGCAGGGGCTCCTCAGTGCGGATGATGTGGATCCTCCCAATGGACTGGCTGCTCTCAAACCTTACGAGCCATACAGCTCTGGATCACTTTATGGTTCTTGTGGATCCAGCAATGGCCAGGTCTCCAGCTCGACAGGAGAAGGTACGGCCCCTCCTTCCTCCTCTTGCACCCCTCACGGGGAGGGGAAGGGGATACCAGTGAGTGTGTGATCACACTGGAGGGTTGAAAATACAGCTGTACTTAGCATTTCACCAGGTCCAGGCAGTGCTTGGATTTTAAACTTAAAACCCAGGTTCAGCAAACTCCTGCCTTGGGGAATTAGGTGTGGAAGGGCTGAATTTTAAAGAGGGATCTGAAGTTCCTCAGGTTCCCCCTTCCCCTCTGCAGTGGGTTTTTGATGGCAAACATACATTGTTCGTTCAGCAGACCACTCCAGACGTGTTGTCTAATCCAGGATATGGGGTGAGCCTTTCTGCTTAATGTGTCAGAAGGCTTGGACCATCTGGAATATTAATAAAACCTTTTACAAAAAAAAAAAAAAAAAGCTGCCATGGACAATTGTTCCCTTCAAGAGCAGAAAAGCATGTATTGCCGATCATAAAACTGATTTAAATCTTAGACTTCTGCTCTTCAGTGGGATTTTTTTTTTAATGTTTAACTTTCAGTAGGAACAGAATACTTCGTTCAATCAAGACAACAGATTTCTGCTATTCTAATTATGGTGTAGTAATGCTTTGTGGAAACTTCTGGGCCTAGCAGAGATAAATGATTTGTGATGTATTGGGAGAACTCTGGTACTTCTACAAAATACATGCTATTTGTTTTTTTTTCTTGGTCAACATTTTCAAAAAGTCAGCAGGAGGCCAAGATGAGAAGGTGCTGGGTGATACTGAAGCAGTTGTGTGACTTTGTAGAAAGTGGTATTTATGACTTGAGGCTGAGGTCAGCATGGACTTAGCTACAAATGCAGGACTTTGAATTTTGAGATGAAGATCCCATTATAAAAATGAATAGCCTGTGTGGGCTGTGTAGTCTTAAAGTCTGTGAAGTTCCTGAACTCTGAATGCTCCCATTTTCTGGAAGCAGTCAAGTTTCTCCTCTGAGGTAGTCTGGGACGGTGACAGGCAGGGGTGTGTCCCTCAGGTCACAGCAAACTGCAAATACTGAATCGAGGTTTAGTTATGAAGCAAAAAATATGTATATTGCTCACTCTGTGTTCTGGTTTTTGTTTGCTTGCTTTAAGGTTGTGGGCTTCAAAAATATATCACATATGAGTAATTTATGTTTGTATATAAATACGCAGGCTTGCCTAGTGGGTTATAGGGAAGGTGTGACAGTTCTGTGTCCAGGCTGGGCAGGGAGTGGAGCAGGAAAAGCACCGCACAGGGTCACGGGAGGGCTGTGGGAATGGGGTCAGTTCCTGGTGCTGTCAGAGCTCTGTGTACCCTGAACTGCTGAGAGAAATGCGGGGTGGTTTCTGCACAGGGCTGGCCAGGAGCACAGAATTTGCTGCTGCCCTGGTGATGTGAGAGGAGGAGGAGCTGCAGAGAGGGGTCGGTGAGGGTGTGCAGGGATGGGGAGGTGTCAGCACGGTCAGCAGGGCATTCTGCTCTGTTTTTAAACTGGAATCCACCTGGTTCTTCTTTTGGAAGCT
Source organism: Bombycilla garrulus (assembly GCA_013400315.1). Taxonomy (NCBI): domain Eukaryota; kingdom Metazoa; phylum Chordata; class Aves; order Passeriformes; family Bombycillidae; genus Bombycilla; species Bombycilla garrulus. The sequence continues at coordinate 236,160 of VXBU01003172.1, read as the reverse complement.
CCACCTGTGCCAGAGAAGTCTCCGTGCTGGGCTTTGCTTCCTCTCGTGGTGCCAGCCTGGAGACACTGCCCTGCAGTCAGGAACTTCTCACTGGGTTTTGTTATTTAGAGCTCTCAGAACTGTGGCTGCAGCTGATTTGACAGCATTGTTGTCATGGAAATGAGCATTTCATTGTTCATTACCCAGTGCTGGCTCAGGGCGAGAAAAGCAACTTTTTATGGCTGTTACCTCCAGAAACAAGCCCCGCTCTCCTGGGTTTTCATAGCAACTTCCCTAAAAGCCCTGGGCAGGAAGATGTAGCTTTGTGAGGTTAATTTCATGGTTTTTCAACCAGTTTGTTTACAGGTACCCAACCCAAACCTTGATAGTTACTGAGGAGGGTACAGTGTAACAGCCGAGTAACCTCTCAGCGTTACAGTTTTATTGTGGGTGGAGAGCAAAGATAAAAACAAACTTAGATTCTTTTTATTTGTCGTTAAAAATTCTGAAACACAGCAGTTCCTCTAGACTGAACTCCTCGGAGCTGTGTTGTGTGATGCCATCTGCAGAGTTGTGCAGGTGCAGGCTGCAGCTTCCTCTGGAGCCCTGCAGATTTTACAAACCACGATGTCAAAACCTTTTTCTGAGGGCCCGTGTGCCTGGTGGCAACATCCCCGAGGTGCCCCGGCCGTGTTCTGTCTCGTGTTAAATGCTGGATCAAGTTGTCAGCAGAATATGTTCCACTTGGCAAACTTGATTAAAGCATGATGCCTTCCCTTATTGCTTGTAAGCTTTGCCATCCCGTGTTGCCCTGAAGAGACAGAAACATTCTGAAACCACTCAATTTGTGTTATTCTCAAATTAGTTGCCTTTGCAATGGCAACATGTTATCGAGGATAACCTGTTGGCTGATTGATTTGGCAGAGCCTGCAAATTAAAGACAATTGCTCGTGACACACTCCAATGGCTCCGTGGGTTCTGTTGAAGTATTAATTTAGCTGTGCCATTTTAATTTAATTAAAGCTCAGGAGGTTTGTTTTTTTTTTTTTCAATGTGGCATTGGAGGCTTTCATGGAATGTGGATGCCAGTTGGGTTTTCTGGATCCTGTGGGAGTGATGATTCTGGACTTTTTGCCTTAATTCTATCAAGTGTTTTTGACTTCTTGCCTAAGCTAGTAAGGCTTAATATGGAACTGATATTGATTTCACATATATAAACCTGAATTAATGATCTCAGATAAACATGAAATTACCTGTGTACTAGACTGAAAACTGCTGAACAAAGGTCTGCAAATCAGTGTGTATTAACACTCCTTAAAGTGTCACCAGTTCCGTGTAATCCATGATGGCAGCAATGGATTATCCCCAATTTCCCTCTCAAATACTCCTTGAAAAAATCAGTTTTCAAACAAATGCAGGAACTGAATTAGGCTTAAGGATGCAGCACATGTACCTCCTTAGGTGAGGCCTCTGCTGCGTGATGAATTCAGCAAAGGCATTTCTTTGTTGCAAATAAAATGAGTAAAATTTGGAGCTGGACATCACTTGGGTAAAACTTAACACAAAGTTGTTAAATTATCTTTTCATTCTGCTTGTATTTATTCTTGATCCTAAATTCCATCCAATAGGATTATCTAGGAATATCTGTATTTTTGAGGCCTGATTGTGAGATGATTTGTCAAGGTAATTTGGATTCTGGAAGCTGATGTGGACCTGAGAGAAGCAGGAAATAATGCTGACTCCCTTAAATGACCTTTTTTTTTTGTTTTGTGTTTTCTTTTTTTCCAGGAAAGAGATCAGTGTCCTACCAACACTTACCCAGCAATCTGCTGCAGAAGAGAAGTTTTGAGCCCTTTGTGGGGAACACACCCTTCAGACCCGGTGACAAGAAGAACTGAATCACTCAGAATGGTAAGCAAACTTTCTGAACTAATCGTTGTTTAAATGTTGCGTGGGGTGCTGGTGGCATCAAAGGTTCCTGCACAGCATGAGGAGAGCTTGTCAAAGTCTGAGCTGAAAAGATAAAAATTTCCTCCTCCTTATAGAATCACCAAGTGCTGGAGTGGAGCTCTGATTGTTTGGAGTAGTAGTTTGTTTGATAGGTCAAGGATGCTCCTTTTTGAGGAGAAATGGAAGAGTTATTTTCTATTAAAGGGAAAAATTCAGGCATATTTCTGCAATGCTGTAGCACCTGGGCCAGCCCACATGATTTTATGGAGAGATTTTGGGAGCAGAGCTGTCTGACATTGAGCTGACAGCTTTTAAACCACTTTTATTTCTTGGTGTTCTTCTAATCTCACTGCTCTTGTTGTCCCCCTGCTAAGCACAGATGTGTCTGGGTGTGTTGTTAACTTGATTTCATGCCTGAAATTCTTCCTGGGGCTGAGCATCTTCCAAAGTGGACTTAATTTGCCAGATAAAAACTGGCAATCCAGACTTCCATGGCAGTACCGATTCCTGAGCAAGGATGTGGAAGGAATTCCCTTTGTTGCAAAGACACTCCTCACAACAAAAACCGTGCTGTACTATTTTAGAGCTGTAAAGCACAGACTTAATATTTATTCCTCTTCTTTGTTCCCCCAGGTCTAAGGACACAAGTGCATATTCCATGGAGTTACACCTGCAGTTCATCCCCTGAGGAAGAGAAAATGGTGAAAGCTACTGAACTAAGCTGTGATTGTACTGTATATAGAAACACTACAGTTTTATAATATTGGTTCTTTTAACATTTTGTACCAAATAGCCATACAAAGTAGTCTAAACAGTTGGGTTATGAAGGTGTGTGGAGAATGTATATCTTGACCTTGACTTTTGAGTATTTTTCATTAGAATTAATTGACCAAATATTAGGTAGGAGTTCTATTTTTACATACTTGAGCGCTGCTGAAGAGTTTCTCTTGGAAAGAATATATATCGTTGCACCTCAGGTAAACTGTAAATACTGAAGTTGAAAATCCTGTTGGCGTAATGCTCCTTTTTTTTCATAAAAGTGAAAGTTTCTCCTTTGTTGTTGGTTTTATTTTTTCTTTTTCCTGTTGAACTATGTTAGTTTTTTTAAAACAAGTTCCAAATAAACTGTCTGCAAGTGTCCGGTTTATAAATGTTGTGCACATGAAAGCAACGGTGCTGACGTAGATCTGCCTTGGCTGGGTGAGGACCAGGACGTGCTGCAGGGCTCTGCCTCTCTGGGGCTCTTCCCAGCATGTTTTGCAATGCAAGCATGAGGCAATACTTGACATTTTGGATTTCCTGAAATGTGCTTGGATTCTTCTCTTGGCATTGGTTGCAGTTCTTCAGAGAAGCTGCTTAGCAAACACCTCTGTCACCATCCAGACAGAAAATCCCTGGGACTTGCTCGAGAAACAATAATAATCTCCGTGTTTCCAATGTTTGGTTCTGTACTAAGCTCCGCACAGTCACATTTAGAGAAGAAAAAAAAAAAAAACCTCCTTTGCACCTTTGTCCAAAGCTGTAAAGTCTCAAATGACAGCCTTGAAATATGAATTTGGGTTCTCCAAACTTCAGAAGGGATGTGGCTGTGATGGAGCGTACTTGACTGTGCTTGGAAGCTTCTTGATGTCAAGTTTAACATCTACTGGGTGTTTAAAATGAGATGTAAATGGGAGAGTATCTCCTTTTATTTTTTTGTGAAGACAACAAGAGTTTTTTCTAATGCACATGCAGTTTAATTTTTGTAAAGGGAAGATGGCCAGTTACCAGCCAGTAAAGCAGAACTGTTGCATTGTTTTTGACTTGCCTTCCTCGTTTCTTCTCATGAAGTTGTAGTTAAGAGTTAATTCCTTCTGTACCTGGCTTTGACTTCCATATATTTTAGTAAAACAAAACAATTAAATATTTTGCACTGTTCATTTTTCTTTCTTCGTTCCTGCAGCAAATGTAAAATAGCAAAGCCTAGAAACTCTTGTTTTTTTCATTATGCAACTTGAGATGTTCCAGTTGTCTGAGTTCCTGTGAATAATGGGACTGGTTTTTAATGTCTCTGTAAACTGGCGATGGAATGAAGTGCTGTGTATCAGGAAATTGTACACTATTGACCTGTTTTCCTGTTCATAAGCTGAGCCATATGTACATAATCTAGTTTTTTGTTTTCCTAGTTTTGCACTTTTATAGGCTATTTTTTGAAGATGAATTCACTTGGAAAAGGGTTAATCTATTTTTGTGTGTGATCTCTCCCTGTCCCCGGGGTGCAGGGCTGGAGCTGCTCAGCCCCTGGGGCAGGGCTGCTTTTTAACGTGTTGCAGCAAACAGACCTAAGGCTTGTTTGTTTTTTAATCTCCCTTCATGCTGGTACAGTTTCCCTCAAGGCTTTTTATTTTTTTTGTTTTTAAATTTTTATTTTTGGGGTTGGAATGGAAAAATGGACCTGAAGACTCCGTTCCATGGCAGCACCACCACACTTTGCCCATCAGTATTAACTATTGGGATACTACTGGTTTTGTATGTTCCTTTGGAAACAGCAGTGCATATATAGAGGTACAAGTTGTTGATTTTTTTCCTTTTTTTTTTTTTCTTTTGAAAATGTATTTATTTCATTCCATTTTGTTCTATTTTAATTGTTGAAACCGGAAGTCGGCAAGCAGCAGGCACACATTACTCATTTAATTTATGATGTATTTCACTTTAGTTGAGTATATTATTACATGTGGATGTAAATATAGACTTGGTGTTTTGCAAAACTGGTTTCTGTGTCTTGCTTTTAAGGCTTAGAAGGAGTTGCCTGGAATTTCATGTTCACTTGACCTTTTACCATCCTCGCGTTGCTGGGGGAGAGGGAGAAGCTGCCAATAACCAAATCCAAATTCATGTTCAGTTACATGAAAATACTGAGTCACTCCCCAGAAAATCTGTCTTGAAATAAGGAAGAAACTTTTTCTTTCTTCCCTTGCAGTTATTTTCCTTCAAGAGAGGAAACTGGGTTATTAAATGCATTTTTTTGTGATAATAACATTGAGAGGAGCATTAATTGTATTTTTTCAATGAGACTTCATAATTATTATTAAATTATCATTACATTTTTTAAACCAAGTATGTTCTGCAAAACTTTCTAGGTCTGTTGTGTTCTTGGAAGTCTCCTGAGAGGCCAGACCTCACCAGCAGCTCTGACCACGTCTCAAAGCTGAAATTATCGGCTTGGAAAGCGTCTGGGGGAGACGGGTCTGAGGCAGCTCATCCTTGGGAGAAAGGGGATTCGCCTGAGGAGAACCCCAGAGTGAAATTTTTTTCCTAAGGGCATTAATCAGGGGCACTAACGAGGGGGCACTAATGAGGGCTGGATTTTAGGAATAGGCTGGGCCGGGTTCGTGGTTTAACAAGAGCAGCGCTGCTGGCGAGAGGAGACCTCCCACATGTGGGAGCTGACAGCCAGAGAGAGGGGGAGATGAAACGGTGAGTCCTGCCTGGGACAGAGAGACAGAGGGACCCGGGAGTGTCACTGGGGCTGGGGTGGCGCTGGCTGGACGGGACAGCAGGGCTGGACATGAGCTCTGCAGCCCCCCTGAGCCCAGCTTTGCTGGGAGCCTGTCCCATCCTGGTCTCAGATCAGCCCTGGGTGTTCAGGGACTGAGCTCTGTGAGCTCCAGGTGCTGCCTGAGGAGGTGCTGAAGGTAAGAACCAGAGCAGAATATTCTCTAATTATTAAATATGAAATATTCTGCTTGGTGCCTGGGGGTGCCGGGCTCTGGTTGCTGCTCCAAGCAGAATATTGGGATTTCAAGCCCAGTCCAAAAGGATGGCACAGCTGAATTCTGGTGTGAATATTCAGAGCAGCATCACCAGCTCCTGTTTGAGGGCTTTTCCTCTGCTTTTAGGAAGTGACCCCTTTAGATCCATCTCTGCTCCGTGTGCTGGAATTGCGAGGGAGCGACTCTTCCCTCAGGAGGAAGAGCGAATATCAAACCACCAGTTTCTTCTCCCCCTTCGTGAAAGAGGAAAATATGCAAGTGCTTTCCCGAGCAAATTTCTCTGTTCATTTGCACACACTTGAGAAAAGTGCATTTAATTAGGATTAGCAAGTCTCTAAATTGCAGATGGTTCTCAGGGGAAAAAAATAGTTATGAGTGCATTCATGACATTAAAATCAGTACATTTAATTCAATTTCATCTTGATATTAATTCATAACATCTAAAGTAGTAGTTCCTACTGAAGATATTCATACGATCCAGGATTGCTGGGGAAAATGAGATCTGGCAGTTCCAAACATGCTGCAGCATGATTGCCACGTGTAATTATGCAGATTGGGCAATCACGTGCTGATTGCAAGGATGCCCGTTTTGATCTGTGATAGCTGGAGCCAGGCTCAGGTGTGTGAGGGGTTTTATTTGGTTTGGAGTTCAGTGTTGGGGGACACAGAGTCCAGGATTGGGTCAGGTGAAAATCGGGAGTCAGGGGAGCAGAATTCCATGGAGGAGGGTGTGGGATGAGCGTGGCATTGCAAACACAAACTGCTCTGGTTTCAGGCTTCTCCTGCCACCTCGAAGATCCAAAGGGAAAGGTGAGGTGTCCTCCAGGACATCATTCTCAGGCAGCCACAGCAGCTTTTGATCCTCCAGTGTGTGAGTATGAACCAAATCCACTCCAGCCCGTTCTGCAGGGCGGGAAGTCTGGATTTGGAGAGTAATATTCCCTCTCCAGAAGTTTTCCCCCTTTGCCTCCTCTCCATTTATGCCTTTTCCCGGCACGCAGAAAACTCCATCCTGCGGCCTCCAGGAGATCGGGAGAGGTTCCTGTGCTCCGTGCGCTGCAGCCCGAGAGAATCCCGAGCACCGGGTGCTCCAGGGACGGGGAAGGGCCCTGGAACAGCATTCCCGGTGCCAGGGCTCTGGAACAGCATTCCCGGTGCCAGGACAGGGCTCTGGAGCACTGTTCCCGGTGCCAGGGCTCTGGGAGGAGCATTCCCAGTGCCAAGGCAGGGCTCTGGAACAGCATGCCCGATGATTTTGGGCATTCCCAATGATTTTAAGCATTCCCGCTGTTCTCATTCCTGCTGATTTTCAGCATTCCCGTTGATTTTCAGCTTTCCCGCTGTTCTCATTCCTGGTGATTTTCAGCATTCCCACTGTTCCCATTCCCGGTGATTTTCAGCATTCCCGGTGATTTTCAGCATTCCCAGCTGTTTTCAGCATTCCCGGTGATTTTCAGCATTCCTGGTGTTCCCATTCCCGCTGTCCCCATTCCCAGTGATTTTCATCATTCCCGGTGTTTTTCAGCATTCCCGCTGTTCCCATTCCCGGTGTTTTTCAGCATTCCCGCTGTCCCCATTCCCGCTGTTCCCATTCCCGGTGTTTTTCAGCATTCCCGCTGTCCCCATTCCCGCTGTTCCCATTCCCGGTGTTTTTCAGCATTCCCGCTGTCCCCATTCCCGCTGTTCCCATTCCCGGTGTTTTTCAGCATTCCCGCTGTCCCCATTCCCGCTGTTCCCATTCCCGGTGTTTTTCAGCATTCCCGCTGTTCCCATTCCCGGTGTTTTTCAGCATTCCCGCTGTTCCCATTCCCGGTGTTTTTCAGCATTCCCGCTGTTCCCATTCCCGGTGTTTTTCAGCATTCCCGCTGTTCCCATTCCCGGTGTTTTTCAGCATTCCCGCTGTTCCCATTCCCGGTGTTTTTCAGCATTCCCGCTGTTCCCATTCCCGGTGTTTTTCAGCATTCCCGCTGTTCCCATTCCCGGTGTTTTTCAGCATTCCCGCTGTTCCCATTCCCGGTGTTTTTCAGCATTCCCGCTGTTCCCATTCCCGGTGTTTTTCAGCATTCCCGCTGTTCCCATTCCCGGTGTTTTTCAGCATTCCCGCTGTTCCCATTCCCGGTGTTTTTCAGCATTCCCGCTGTCCCCATTCCCGCTGTTCCCATTCCCGGTGTTTTTCAGCATTCCCGCTGTCCCCATTCCCGCTGTTCCCATTCCCGGTGTTTTTCAGCATTCCCGCTGTCCCCATTCCCAGTGTTTTTCAGCATTCCCGGTGTCCCCATTCCCGCTGTCCCCATTCCCGGCCTCAGCCCGGCGTTAGGTGGCGGTGTCGGCCAAGCAGCGGAGCCGCGGTCGCGTCGCTTCCCAAGGACCGGTCCCTGTGAATTCCCCAATTAATCGGAAATTCCAGAAAAGCGGGAATCAGCCCAGAGCGGGGCAAGAGCCGTGACCGCTCGGTAATCGGGGATCGCGGCACCAGCGGGAAGCTCCACAGACAGGGAGAGGAGCAGGAGCCGATCTGTCCATCCCAAAAGGCTTTCCCTGATTTTCCCTCCCCTCCCCATGGAGATTCCCTGAAATGTGCGGCCACCGAGCAGATTCAGCTGCTGGCAAACATCATTTGTGACCGCTGGAGATTCCCCAGTTAATGAAGGGATGCGGCTGGGACACAGCACCAGGACGGGACCTTTTGCATGAGCAAATCCTGCCAGATAAATAATTGTGGAGCATGCTGGCATTTAAAAGTAATTTTGCACATGTAAAACGGTTTCATTAATCCTCTTGGAAAGTCATGACCTAATTACTGATTTTTTGTCTCGTTGAATAATTGCAAAGAACTTTCCTGTGATTTCATCCCTTCAGTGGAACAAGTGGGAAAGAGTGAACGGGCACAGCCTGAGTTATCCGTGTAGGACACAGGCTTCTTGGTTTACTGATAATTCTGGAAAATCAGGAAAGAGCTTGCACTTAAAGCAAAAAAAAAAAAAAAAATTAAAAAATATCATTTTGTCAGGAAATACTATTTCAGTTTAGGGTGGTTCTGAATTTTTAATATATATATGTATGCTCTCAAAAGTCTAATTAAACATTGCTAAATAAAGTAGATCTGAGCAAACCCAATGAAATTTTAATGTCAAAGTTGAGCATAAATAGTTTGGGAAAAGAGAAGCTCAGAACTGAGTGAAATGATAATTAATGCTGAAATACATTTTCACCAAACTTGATTTTTTTTTTTGCCTTCTGTTCCTTTCCAGCTCACTCCACCAAACCCTGCTGAAGCCTCCCAGCTTTCCAGCAGCAGGCCAGGACATTTCCCACCCTGGGATGTTCCTGCTCTCAGCTGACTGCTCTGGATTGTCCGGGGAACATTTCCAGGTTCAGTTTTTGGGATTTTTTCCACCTTTAGGGGAACACCTGCCCCGTGTTGGTGTTGGATTCACTCCGTGTGTTCACAGAGGGGCTGAGGATGAGGTTTTTAATCTCATTCATTATTTAATTTCAGATTCCTTTAGGTTCCCCTTCGGTGCTGTGTTTGGGGTTGGATTCCTGGTCTCCCTCCAGCAGTTCCATGAGGTTCAAAGGTAATTGAACTCAGCATTTCTCTTCAAACTGGGTCTTGTTAAAGTCTCTTTTGGCAGAACCTAAATCTGGGCCTTTGACATTTTGACAGAATCTGTTTTCAGGTTGAAAAATCTCTTTCCTGATAAGATTTTGGGTTGTTTTCCTGTTTGACTCCAAAAGCCTGAGCTGATCATCTTTAAAGCATTAGCGCAATTGCTTACAGATGGACTTTTCATATAAAAATGTGATTTCCCCCTTCTCTAACCAGGCATTATTGCTGTTTGCCGAGCTCAGGGGCTTCTCCTTTTGTTAATTTAACCTCAATGTGTTCTGGATGAGTTTAGCCAGAGCTATTGGTGCTTTATTAGTTTGGAAAAAACAAGCAAACAAAATTCTTTAATGCTTGTGACACTGTTCAGCTTTTGTCGGTTAAAGGGGAATATTGAATATACTGGTGAACGAAATGCTCTGCATTTGGTTTTGGTTCTCAATTTTTATTTTTTTAAAGGCTTTTTAATGATTTTTGGCACTGGATTTATAGAGCCCAGTCTCAGGACACCTTAATCCCACCTGAGGTGCCCCACACCACTGGCCTGCCCACTCAGAAAGGCAGAGTCAGTGGATTTGGTTGTGAATGCTTTAAAAGTAGAAATAAGTGATAGTTGAACAGCAAAAAGAACTCTTTGGTGGAGGGCCACAACTGGTAACGGAGGAACCATAGCTGTTCTTGCATCATTTTAAATTAAAGTTGAGTATTAACACAAAGCTGGCATCCATTTCTAAAAAAAAGAAACATATTTAAGGTGGATTTCTCTGGGAATTCTGTCTTTTATATAATTTAATGCTTCCTTGGTGCAGTGCCACCTGAAATGTCTCCAACCCCAGCGGTGCACCCTGCTCTGCCCGGTCACTGCAGGCGGCCCAGGGGCTCCAGACAGCCCCACATTTCACATTTCAGGGTTTCAGGTGTGTCTTGTAGGGCAGCCAGAGCAGGCGGCAGAGGCCTTAGCCCAGGTTACCACTCAGGCTGCAGAAATCTCTGCCAAAGTTCTAAATTTTACAGAATTACAAAGTCTGGAAACTTGACCATGAGCCTGGAGTGGCCTGGAGTGCTGAGAAAAAACAGAAAGGCAGGATTTGAAGGGTGTTTGCTCCAAGCACAGCTTGGTTAAAACTCCTCTAGAGGACAGGACTGGTGTGAAGGTACCAGGGGACCCCTGAGAGCTTTTTATCCCCTTGAGGATGGAATCCTCTTGGAGCACATCCCTTGTCACACGTTTGTGGTGCCGGGCGTGCTGCTGATCCCAGGCAGGACCCTGCTCAGGCCTCGTGTACCTGCAGGAATTTGGGATGTTTCCATTTGGCTTTTGTCCCTGCTGGGACAGATCCCTGGATCTGTGGATGGAGGGGGACGAGTCCCAGCCCAGCGCTCTGTGTGTGCTGCACCCCTGGAGAATCCCCTCATCATCACCATCCTCAGGACTCCACTCCTTCCCCGAACAAAGATCTTTCCACCAGCAGGGAGAAACAATGCAGCCTGATGTTTAACACTGAATTTGGATTGTTTTTTTGTGATGTTTGTTGCTGCTCTTTCCCTGAGGGCAGCCTGAGGTGTGGAGCCCAGTGAACAGCCTGGTTTGCTCTGAGGAGTCACCGTGAGCTGGGAACAGATGCTCAGGGTTGGTTCCTCTAAACGTTCATCATTCCAGGCAGGAATCTTCCCGAGAACTTTCCCTGAGAACCAGCCCTGTGCTGTCCTGGGCCAGGGAGGGGACAGGGATGGGGCCAGGGGCTGTGCAGGGTCACACAGCGTGGGGCTGGAATGGGATCACCCAGCCCAGCTGGAGCAGGTGACACAGGAATGGGTTTGGGATGTCTCCACAAAGCGAGATCCACGCGCTCCCTGGAGCTGCTCCCGAGCTCTGCCGCCCTCCACAGAAAGTTTGTCCTGATGTTGGGGTGGGAGTTGTGTTTGGTTTGTGTTCATTGCTCCTCATCCCGTCCCTGGGCACCACTGGCACCACCGTCCTGGTGCTCTTGGAGATATTTCTATGGATTGATGGGATCCCCTCTCTGTTGTCTCCTCTTCCCGTTCCGTGGGTGTCAGGAGGTGTCACATCACCCCTGGGCTGTGTCCTGGCCAGGCTCTGCTCTCTGCCTGCCCCATTCCCGCTGCTGCCTCATGCCTTAAGGTTTAGCTTTTCTA
>VXBU01003172.1:169907-223057 GCA_013400315.1 Bombycilla garrulus | reverse complement strand
AGGTCTGAGCGTTCACTGCAGTGTTTGGGGTGATCTCTGATCCCTGCAGTGTTTGGGGTTCCCTCGGGACAGGGCTGGGCCCCGTTCCCACCAATCCCTGATCCAGGCAGGGCCCTGCAGGGCTGCAGGAGCTGGGCTGCAGTTCAGCCAGAGAGGCGACACAAGGCCCAGGGGAGCGGGGAGCAAACCTGTATTGGCAGACAGCAAGATAAATTGGATGATCTAATAGTCCTTTTCCATCTCGAAGTTTTATGATTCATTTGTTATTTTAGCCATCTATATATATTTTTTATTTTACCCTAGAGGGGTTTCTTGAAATGTGCGCAATATATATTTCTTCTTTTTTTTTTTTATTTTTTTTTTTAAATCACTTAAAAAAAAAAAAAGACAAGAGGTCGGTGTTGCAGGATCAGAGGCACTGTGGGGTGTGTTCACCACGGAGATGTGATGGGCATGTCCCCCCATAAATAACCCCATAAAAAACCCCAGAGCCAGAAAAGGGAGAGGGAATGATTGGGACAAACCAACACAGGGTGGTGGTGTTGCTTTTTCCCCCCTCTTTTTCTTACTTTAAGTGATTATTATTGAAGGGAAAGAAATCCTGCATGAGTTTCACTCAAACAGGCACATTCCTGTGGTTTTTTTACTCCCACAGCCTCTCCAGGTCAGTCTTGTTCTTTCTCTGCAGAGAAAGAAAGGCAAAAAAAAAAAGAAAAAGAAAAAAAAAAAAGAACGAGAGGAAAGAAAAACCCACACAAAAATCAATCCATCAAATGTCATTACAGATTTATTAAGCCTGATGTAGAAAGACTTTTAACAGTAACATCTTCAGAAAGCATAAAAAGAGCACTTCTGTTCAGTCTTGTGCTTTGAAAATCTAAATATATTTTTATCATATAAATAATTCTTTTCATGTTTTAAGTGCATCTGTTTTTTTTCTTTTTTTTTTCTTTTTTTTTTTTTTCCCTTTTCAAATTTCCATTTTACAATTGGCCAAAAAAACCTGAAGTCTGCATTGACTGAAATGAAGCCATTTGCAAAGCTAATGATGTTGTGAAGCATGTCTGTGGTGAGCCGTATCAGCTAGATTTCAGAAAGGTAGTTCAATGAGTGCAGCATTAAAATGAGGGACAGCCTCCAGCAAAATCATAATTGAACACACCCAAGTCCTTAATGTCTGCAGTTGGGTTTCCTGATGCAAATTACGATAACATTTCAGATGTGAGCAGTCGCTTTCCAGTAGCTGCAGTGGAAAAGAGACATTTTATGCCACAAAGGGAAGAATTACCATGTTTAAAAATGTAAATAATATATGTATAGAAACCTTTTTTATGGAAATGAGGCATTCAGGATTATGTGAACAGTTTGGGCTATTTTTTTTTCCTTTTAAACACAACAGATAAAGATGTGTGATCTATTATTCAGGGCTTTAATTACAGTTCTGAAACTGCAGTGATTTTATAAGAAAAAAAAAATCCCTGGGCATAGAAAGTAATGTTTTCTGTGGGAAAGTTGAGGGATTTATTTTTTAAATATGATGTATTTACCATGGTGAAAATACAGAACAAAAAAAAATCACCATTCATAGATTTCAATGCTACAAAATCATACACAACAGTACATCCTAAATGCTCTGGAATGCAGTCATCTTCCTGTAAATCAGAAAAGGCCTTAGATAAATAGGTTTGACCTGATTTAAATTTAATGAGATACATAGTCCTGATTGTTAATAATTGGTTTGGGGGAACCCAAAACAATAAAAGCAATAATCTCCTCTGGTATAAATTATACGAATTTATTTAGCAATCAACCGAAGGGAGGGGGGGGGTTAAAAAAAAAAAAAAAAAGCCATTAACATTATCAATTTGTTTAGCTGAAGTTCGTTATAATAAGCAAATAATTGGAAGCCAAATTGCCAGGCTGGCTTGGAGAAAGCGAATGTGGGGAAGGTGCTGTGTGTGATGAGGCTCGGGGGCCACTAGATGGTATGGTCCTCCCAGCAGAAAGGGCTTTTTCCGTGCAAGGACCATTCATAATCACCCAAAGCAAGTGAAACATGGTTTTGATTAAAGCAGCCTGTTGGCTCAATAATCTCGGTAATTTTAAAAACATCCTTAATGTGGAAGAAGAACACTGCAATGTCAGAGATGGCCTTGGGGCCCATTATAAACAGCAACAAAATAAATAAGGAGAAGAAATGAGAGGTCATGAAAACAAAATTAAGCTAATGTTTCAAATTTTGACAATTATGAATTGTTCCTCCAAGAAGACATTAAAAAAAATTAATTCAGGCACTATTAGATAAAATACAAAGAGAATAATTGTACATGTATGAGTTTCCCATGGGACTAAGCATGCTTTAGAAGCAAAACTTGACTTAGATTTCCCCTCTTCCCCCCGCCCCCCTTTCTAGCCAGCAATTGGGCAGGTCTCATGCAAACACAGACTTGCTTCTCCGAGTTCCTCCAAAAACTCCTCTCTAATTCCTGTATGAGCCACTAAAAGATGATGACCGAGAAAACAAACAAAAATTACAAGCGTATTTTCTATGGAAAAAAAAAATAATATCCCCCGTTATGGACCTTTTTTTTTTTTTTTTTGTAGGAAACCGAAACAAGCAAATATAACAAAATCTATGTTCGTAACATGGCAATATAGTTAATATATACAAATATGTACAGTATAAAAATGCATCAAAGGCGCAACTTTTCATCCAAACAAGCTGCAGTGCCCGAGGAGGAGCAGCTGGGCCCCTCCTCTCCAAGTTACAGGCAATATGTTCTGTACAGCATGCACTGGTTACAAAATGAGTGCAGGAGCACCGAGACATTCGCCAGGGAAAGTCACCACGAGGGAGCCCCGTTTGCGCTGTTCGTATAAAAAATGGGTTTAATCTTGCCTTTTTTTGCCATTTGGAGTATATACATTTTTTTTTTCTCGAAGAGAAATGAGTTTTTGATTCTTTATTTCTTTATTGTTTTCGGAACAGAGTCCTGACACCGCGGGTCGCAGATGGAACCTGAGGGTGCTGCCAACAACAAACGAGGAGCCACGAGCGCTGGGCAGAGCGAACCCATCCCAGTTTTGCAGTGAGGCCAACTGTGCTCCACGGCTGACGTGGGGGTGGGTCCCTCCTGATTCGTGCTGACACGTCCCAGGTAACAAAACCCAAAACAAACACATGGAGTAAAAGACCAACAGAGGATTAAGGAGAGGAGCCTGAGCACGAGACAAAAGGGCGCATTGTACCAGAGACATAGGACAGAGAAGTACCCTGAGCCAAATAGGAACTGTTGAGCTTGTCGGCTTTTGCAACCTGTATTGCACATTCCAGCATCTGCGGGGTGAAGCCGAGCTCCTGCCCTGCACATCCTGCAGCTTCCTGCTGCCGGCAGTGCCCAGCGCTGCCCGGCCGGAGCCCGGCCTGCTCCTCAGGGCACACGGTGTGCCCGTGTCTGATGGGGAAATGTCTGCGTGCACCTCCACATCCTCCCGGCACACACAGCTATGCTGTTCTTAAATGCCGCCTGGAGCAGTTTCCAAGTGAAAATATTGCCCACAGAAATCTCCCCCATCTCAGGTAGTGGTGAGGGTGTGCGATGCCGTGTGGGGAAAGCGTTCCCTGCCTTGAACGTTTTTGCATGTTATTTTCATTTTCCTCATGAAATACTGATCATTTTTCCTCCTGCTATCTCATCTAAGGAGTCTAATGAAAGAATTTGTTGCCTTTACTTAGATCAAAAAAGAAAAAAAGTTTGCTCAGCTCGATGGTGTGAACTGAAGTGGAGCTGTGCGATCCGCCAGGATTAGTGTTTAATCTGTTGTCTCAAACAAGGCTTTTTACAAAGGCCTAAAGACATTTCATGAGCTGAGAGGGATGATGAACTGGAAGCTTATTACTCTGCAGTTAAGTCCAGTGGTACAGCAAGTTCACTTTAAAAAATATTCTCCAAGAAAATATTGCACAGACATTTTGGTACAAGAAATGAGTGTCATCTGAAATTTCATCTACTCTTCACCTCTCCTCTGGCACAATGAGAGCAAAAAATCCACCACTAGACTGAAGGATACTGGGATGAAAGTGCTTGCACTGGAGTAAAAGTGGTCCAGCAGAGTAAAAGGAGCTGTACCAGTATAAAGTGCTTTATAGTGATACAGCTGGCGTTACTTTTACAAACAGAGTCACATTGGTATTAAACTTTTGCAATCATCTCCCTGACATAACTAAAAACCTTCTGAAGTGTGGGAGATTTAATTTGTCTGGAGCTTGAGACTGAAGTTTGCTGGACTTGTTTTTAAAAATGCCTAAATATGTTTGGAATATGAGTTTGAGACCACGAGGGTGGTGTTTGGAGCTGGGTAGAAGGAGGGTAAGTCTGCTGGATTTGAAAGGGTGGCTCTGGATTTAGACAGGAATAAATTCATCCAGAATCTGGTTCTGTTTTTCAGCCACTGGACTGCAATGGGAGGGAGGTGGTTGCAGGGAGGATAGAGGGGATGTGGCTCAGCACGTGTGGGGTGCAAAGGTGAGTCAGCTTCCAGTACCACTGCAAACCCATTATTTTTATTATTTTATTCTTTCCCTTTCCCTCAAAAGACAACTGGAGAGCAAGAATTCTAAATTCTGCGTGCTTTCCACTGCAGGAAATAATGAAGGAAAAGAGAAAACCCAGGAAGCGTTTCAGGAATAACAACCCAGTGACTCACCCAGGGCCATCAAGTTCAGGTGCTGACAAATCAAGACCTCATTGATGAAATGTAATTGAAATCTGCCTTTAGATGCATGTCCTTTATTCTTTTGTAATGTTTAAAAATGTTACATTTCCTGTGGTCCAAACTGACACAAATGGTCAAAGGTTGGACTTGATCTTGGAGATCTTTCCCAACCTAAATGATTCTGTGACATAAAAAAGGCTCTGTTTGCACCCAACTCAAACTCCTCAGCACCATGTTCTCAGAAATGTTCTCAGATCTGGTGAAATTTAAGAACTTCTTGCTGACCATTTCCAGCTGAGGACAAAGAAAAGTTGTGACCTGTGGGACAAATTGTGATGGGAGCAGGAAACCCAGGTGAGGAAAACCACGGTGCCACTGCCTCTGCTGTGCAACCCAACGAGAAGCTGCTCTGGGGGCTCTTGGGTGGTCAATATGCAGGAATTACAGCTCCATAATTCCTAACCCAGCTTCCTAGGAGCAGCAATGACATGTCAGGCTGCGCTGGGAGAAGATGGGCACAAACCAGCAGCAGCACTTGCTCACAGTCTCTGGAGGTGGCTCTGTTGGTGCTCCTGCGTGGGGACAGATGGCCTTTAAAGCCTGCTGTAATTGCAACGTATTGATCTGGAATCTGTGATCAATACTGTCTTTATAGAGAGAATTTTAAATATAAATTGCATCGTATATCTGTTGGGGAGGACAAAAGCGCGGTGTGATGGAGATCCCCATCTGCCAGCCCCGGAGTGACGATGGAACATGGACAGGGGACAGGGGACGGCCCCCCCAGAGCCACCTCTTCAATCTCTGCCAAAAACCAGGCTGCCTGCCTCACTCCCCTGTGTTTTTGGCAGGTTTAATCTCTTAACAGCACCCAGAGCCTGACCCTGAGGGTGGGATGTGGCAGGATCAGGAACCAGCGCAGAGCCAGCGGCCCCTCAGCAGCTCCCACCCAAAACTCCAAATTCCTTTTTCCTTGTGCTCCTTTTCCATGCAAATCCTGCACGGGTGCTTCCCAGTGGGAACATCCCCTTCTGGTTTAGGAGCTGAACTGTGGGTATGAACTAATCAATAAATATGGCACTTTATCAAAACATGATTAAGGAAAGAAAAAGAGGCCAAAAATTAGGGAGACAATCCCTGCCATTTGAATGCATGAGAGTTGTCTCAATAGCCTGTAAAGCTGGCTTGGAAGGCTTCACCCCCTATCATGCTAATATATAATTATTGATTTTTAAAATGACTTTTTATATCCTCCCTGATCTCTAAAAAAGCTAGGGAGGTCAGTCTTGTGAATACTTTTACAAGTAGGCAATAAAACCCATGATAACTTGCATTGACAAGTAATTACTGGGCAGGTTTGTTAGCAGATTCTCAAAGATTTTTTTTTTTTAACACAACAATTATTATTGTACTAATGACAGCCATTTTTAAAGTTAAGTGTCCTTCTCCCTCTCAGCTTAAGTAACAAAAACCTGGAAAAAAACACCTGAGACTAATCCACTGAAATTCTTTCACGTTAGGCCCCAAAGGGATGCTAATTACATCTCCCTGTTTTAAAATATAACATTTTTTTTGCAGGTGATATGGCTTATTTTGACATGCATGGTGGCGGGAAGGGAACTCTGGTTTCTGAATAAATCTTTCAAAGCAGTGTGTGAGGGTAACAATTCTTCCTGCTTTATTTCAGTGCAAGAGCATAAACAGCTTGGATATGTGGTGTATCAATATGCCACTTGTTAATAAGCAAGGACGTGAATCATAAATATTCGGCTGTTTGATCACCAGGCTTTTAATTAATGTTTTGATGATCTCCAATAAGAATAAAAGTCAGAACGATAGATTGAGTAGCAACGACAGAGAAAAGATGCAATGATTTTTTTGTGTTACCTGATTTATATGACAGAAAAACTATCAACTCATCCAGTTTCGTACAGAGAAAAGAGAGGAGAGACGTACATTTTCCTTCTTTTATATCGTATTGTAAAAAAAAAATAAAAATCACTTAATTCAAACGTGTATCTAAAACGTTCCCCGAGGACAGCGATGCAGGCAAAATGATCGAGCTTTAGCACCGTGTGATAAAGGGTTGTGGCCAGATTTTTAAACAGAGTAGCTGCTCCCGCACAGTGAAGGCTCCTGAGCAAAACCTGCCCTCCCTCAGGAGTCTGGCCTTTCCAAAATCTGCCCAAACCTCAGCAGCTCTGGGGTCCCGTGTGGGGCCGTGTGTCCTGTGGTCCCCCTGAGCTCGCAGGGCACCAGCAAAGCCTCTTTCCTGCCAAAACTGAGCAGCTGGCGCCCCAAAGAGCCCCAGCTCTGGGTGTTGGGACTCCTTTTTGTGGGAAGAGGCTCCCGAGAGCTCCCTGTGTGGGAATTCCTACAGCCTGGCATTGCCACAGGTGCCAAACCCACATGGAGAATCCTCTTAAACACCAGCCAAACTCCGGGCTGTGGCAGCTTCACCTCTCAGATGCTGCCAGCTGCCCGGTATTTTTCCCTGCACCCAAAAGCTCGGGGAAAGGAGCCACAGCTGCAGTTTCTCCCAGGGCTGATTTTCTGTGGTGCTCGTGGCCTTTGGGTCGGCCCCGCAGGCCCCACCTGGTGCAACTTCACCTCATGACTCCGGCCCGGGCTGTGCAATTTACCAGCTTCTGAGGAGCTCGATGCTAATGCATTGATTTTGCTTTAATAGAATTTTGTTGTCAATGGCCGGTGCTCAGCACGGTGCAGGCTTCAATCTTAACCCATCTGAAGGCTCTGCTCGTTTCCAGTTGAGCTCCGTTCATTTCCAGTTGAATAGGTTAAGCAAAGACAGACCTCACTGTTCTCAATTCACTTTATGATCCTCCCATCATAAAAAATAATATCAGCACCTTGCTTTTCATGTCAGAACTACATTTGAGCTGCTATTCCCTATGCCCATGAGTAAATCCCATAAAAGCCGCCCCGTTGTACTGTCGCTATTTTTCCTTGTGGATGATTGATTGATGGATGAGTGCTGACACTTCAATGAAGCTATTTCAACTGCCATCTCAATCCGATGATGTGAGGGGTATATTTTCTGTCCATGCCTCATTACTTCAGAATGACATTCCTGGAACTTCATTTACTTTTTCCCTCCTTCCCTCAAGCGCCATATTTTTTCCCATCTAGGTTATGCATGCCATAAAAAAAGCTATTTGCTATTATATGTGGCATAAGGGCAACACTTTCCCTAGGAGGTAAATAAGAAGGGCCTTTTTTTCTCCTCCATGTTGAGTTTAGGGATCATGTCAAAATTTCCCCAGCAGTGCCAAACCAGGCCCTTGTGCACAGGCCGCAGGGAATGCAGGGAGCAGATTTGGTCGGATTTTGTGACTGCTGCACTTCAATCATATCCTTGAACATCGCAAACAAAACAACAGGCAAAGACACTCCAAAGCTCTTTCTGATTCGAGAAAGAGCCTCTCCTCCACTTGTGCCTCGCATACTTTGAATATTTCATTTGCCACGGAATAGCGATTTACAACTTGATCCAGACTTATTTTTCCTTGGAGGACAGGGGAAGTTCATCGTTAAATGCAGAGATGGATTTGTCTACTGGAGGTTGTTTTCTCTGAGCGAGAGCACACAGGGCTGCGCCTGGATTTCCAAGCAGTGCACTAGGAACAGTGGGACTCGTGACATTGGCAGATCCTGGAAGATTCTGGGAGTTGACTTGGGCCCCGATTTTAATCTGTGTAATACAGTATTCCCGTTAATAATAATGTATAATTAAGACATCCGTTAAAAATCCATAACGTTAATTTAATGGAGAAAATCTAATACAGTTCTATTGGAATTTTTACGTTAAATTAACTTTAACGGGCTTTTAATGGATGTCTTAATTAGATCTCATTATTAACGTGAATATTCCACAAATTAAAATTGGGCCCTCCAAGTGTTAATGAAAAAAGTTACAAGCACAAATTTGAAATTGCCATTTTTGTAGCCCCCTTCTCTGTTGGGTTTGAAGGCGTGGCTGGCGGCGCTGGCCGGGCCGGACGGAGCTCGGACACCAGATTCTGATCCCAGTTTTGGTGGCACAAACCCAAAGCCACTCTGTTGACCACAACAAAGTTTCAGATTTGCACTCACCTAACTGAGAAAGGAATTCTACTTTTATTCTTTTATATCTATATATAGATATTTATATAGTGATATTTATATATAGATATATCTATATTTATATAATGTTCAATAATCTAACAATAGCACTTTTGTTTAAAAATCCCTCCATCCCATATGTCTCGTCATAAACCGCAATGGAGATTTAAATATATATATATATCTGAGGAATAAAACAAACTGAAAATAATCCATTTCAAACAAATCTTTGGCAGCAACATGGTTAAGCATAACTATTTGAACAACTTGCACAGAAGATTAACATTGTTCAGAGGTTTTTTGGCTCAGAATCTGTTTTAACTTAATAATTCTTGTACTTACTGTGATGTATTGATCCCTAGTGCAATGACTGGATTGGGCAACCCAGGTGCAACAGTAATAGCTTCACAGAATAGAAACATTTCCTTTAGACAAACTATCCCAAAGGGGTTATAAATAGGAAATGGACATTACCATGAAAAGTAAAGCTTCCAATGTGACTGCATCTTGTGTAGCACACTTGGACATTAAACTATGAAGAATTTTTTTTTCCTGTCAAGTGTTACAAATTGACGAAATAAGTACATCAATGTTCTCAGTCATTATCTTACTTCAGTGGCACTTTGTTTTAGTGACAGCAAAAAGGGACAGCGGAGACCAGACAGCCCCAGTGCAGTTTATCAATGAAAATCTAATATCGTCCATAAGCAGGGGAGTGGAAATCAATACTTCATTACCAAATTGTTAGTGAGGATGAAGAAGAATAGCAGGAGTTTTTTGGCAGCCTCCTCGGTCCGGGTTGCCGTGAGTTCAATGTCAGGGCCGCGGTGCGAGGGCTGGAGCTGGGCTGGAGAGCTGGACTAAGGCATTGGTCCTGCAAGCACAACAACAACAACAACACAGCCACGTTACACTCTGTGAGCACAGCCTCGCCCCTGGCCAGGCGCCCGCAGCCACGGAAATGTCTGCAAGCATTCACAGAACGAGCTCTGCTTCGTTCTGTGCACCCACGGGCTCACAGCGAGCGTGGATGCAATCCTGGTTCTCACTGGGTGAGCTCCAGCTGGTGCTCAGGCATCACTGAACCTTCAGCACTGAGCTCCTTTCTCTGCTTCTCCCCCGTGTTCCTCAAATGTGGAGTTCCTTCCTGCAGCCAGCCAAGAACGTGCTCTAAAATCCTCGTGGAGAGTTGGACACCTCTGTACCCACACAGTGTCCAACCACCTCACTGCTCCTGTGTTATTCCTACTTGTTGTGGCACCTTCCCAGCATTAAAAACCATCTTCCAATGGACCTTTTCCATCCTGCAGCTGCTAAAAGTGCTAAGTGACTCAAGTTGTGAAGCTACTGCTGCTCAGAGACAGAAGGAGCTTGTTTTATTTAATTTCAAGCTGTGGGTTTAAAAGTTCAGCCCGAAGTTGGGTTCTGCTTTGCTTATAACCTGGGAGAAAGATACTGAGGAAAGCAGTAGGAAAAAAAAAAAAAACAACCCAAAACATAAAACACAAAAAAAATGGAAAAATAGAGTGAGAAATGGGGCAGGCAATAAGTAGAGTGAAAGTCAATCTGGAGAGAGCACAGCGGAAAAAAAAGGCTGCAGTGGGCAAAGAGAAATATGTTACTGAAAAATATATTATCTGTTCAAGGCCATGGATATTTCAGCAAACACAACTCAAATCCTGCAGTGTGTTCTCTGTGTTCTGGCTAAATCAACTGGAAATTCAGTAGCAGCTTTATTTAAAGTAAAATAAACTCAGCTTCTCAAAAAATTCCATATGAAAACAAAAAAGTCCATTGACTTCATGCTAGTTAGTTTATAATTCAGTTTGGTTTACAATATCTTCACCTTTTCAGTTTTCACAGTGATGCTGAGTTTTGCATTGGCAGCCCAGACCTGCTGTGGAGAAACTGTTGGAAGGGAAGAGGAGGTTTTGGCAGCTGAACGTGGAGACTTTTGGCACCTGAGGCTGCATGGAAGTCAGTTTGAAATTGTGGTGAATACCTTGGATCATTATTCCCACTTAAAAGATATTAAAAGCAATCCATGTTGACACTTAAAGATGTTGCCTTTAGGTTTCAGGGGTAACACTCCAGAGCAATTCTCACTTTGCAAAGCTATTATTTTTCACTGCAAAAGGGCAGAGCTGTGCCAGTTTACACCCTGCTTAAATCTTAAGGAAATCCAGAAGCTTTGCTGTTGTAGGGCCTGGAGCTGACACACAGCAGCACTGAGGCCAAATTCCCTCTGTGGAATCACCTCTGCGAGCGATCCAAGCCAGGCTGTGGGGATGGAAGAGGCATTGGGCTTCACCCTTCCAGAGGATTCCAGGGTGGAAAACTCCCTGTGACATCCCCTGAGTGCTGCCTTGGATCCTGCAGGTCTGCCTCCCTCAGAGAGGGGGACACGGGCACCGGGGCTGTGCTGGGGGACAGGGCTGACCCAGCTGAGAGTGGCGACTCCTCGCTAGGTCAGCTCTGCCTCCAGAACATCGTCAGGATAATTGAGCCAAATCAGCATCACTGAAAGTGCTAAATCTGGGAAGGAGTTACTGCAGAGCACTGGTTCCCTGCCTCTGGGAAATATTTATGAAAGCTTGGATTGGAAAAGCGAACAGCCAAATTCCTGCCTCCTTTTCTTTTGGTGCCATTGTGAGGAAGGCCCTGAGACTTTTTAATCAGCACAGCAATATTCCTGGTCACCTCCCTGTCACAGAACAACACTGAGGACACTGTCAGCCCTGGCAGACACTTCAGAGGCACATTGGACAGAGGGAAGGTCCACGAGAAACTCTTCTGGCAACAAATAAACTTTTGAGGCTCAGTGTCCCTGTACTTGACTAATGGTAACATCCATGCACAAGTCAAATCAATTGGGACTTGGCATTGATTTCCACAGGATAAGTACTTCACCCCTAAGGTCTTTTGGCCAGCTGAAGTCTACATCCTTGTGGGTTGTGTTGTTTTTTTTTTTTATTGATACAACTGCAGGCTGGGACAAGACTTTGGGAAATTAATTAGTGGGAGCCCTGATCAATAAGGGTCATAGTTTATGTATTTCATTATCAAGTCTGGAAGAGATTCAGGGAGTTTGTGGAGAGCTTGTCACCTGCAGTCAGAGCAGAGCAGTCTGCACATTCCAACAGCACTTGATGGGCAGAGTCTGGTGCTTCCCGGGCATTTGCTGAAATGCAGCTCACCCTGTGCCATAAAGAAAACTCCATCATTTAAATCACGTTCTGAAAACGTGGCTGAGGCTGTTCATTATCCTGATGCCTCGTACAGCAATGTGAAACATCAGTTGCAGATACCGAAGCTTTGCTTTTATTTAACACTAATTATCGAGCCATCAACAGATGTAAAAATTCGTATCTATTTTAATGTGGATGTGTCAGGACTCAGCATTGCTCCCAACAGCTCCTTCCCTCTCCTTGTCCATGGCACGGCTTCCCTCTCCTCACGCGAGCACTGCCAGGAAAACACAGCTGCGAAACCTCTGAGATGGGAGCTCTCACACACGTCTGCAGCCCCAGACAACCGTCAAGTGTGTGCCAGCAGCTCGTGGCACGCCAGGCCCTGGCGGTGACACCGGCACGGCCGGGCTGCGCTGGGCTGGGCACGGCTCACAGAGATCACAGAGATCACAGAGATCATGGAGATCACAGAGATCACAGAGCTCACACAGCTCAGAGATCATGGAATTCATGGAGCTCATGGAGCTGCCACAACTCATGGAGCTCCCAGAGCTCATGGAGCTCACACAGCTCACAGAGATCACGGAGATCACGGAGCTCACGGAGCTCACACAGCTCATGGGGCTCACACAGCTCACAGAGATCACAGAGCTGGGCTCCCAGCTCACACAGCAGTGGCCAGCTCGCCTCCCACACCCGAGTGCTGCTCTGCTCCCTCCAGAGTCCCCTTTTCCCCACGGCCCAAAGCCACACCAACCCCTCCTGAGGGTTGTTTACTCAGCGATAGCTCCCAAGCCACAGAATTCCAGAATGGTTTGGGTGGGACCTTAAAGCTCATCATATTCCACCCTTCCACTGTCCCAGGCTGCTCCAAGCCCCACTCATCCTGGCCTTGGACACATCCAGAGGCAGGCACAGCTTCTCTGGGCAGCCTCAGGGCCTCTCCTCCCTCACAGGGAGGGATTTCTTCCTGATGTCTCACTTAAATATCCCCCCCTTCAGTTTGAAGCCATTCTCCCTTGTCCTGTCACTCCAGTTCCTGCTGAAGAGCCTCTTCCTGATTCCTCATAGGGCTTTTCAGATTCTGGAAGGTGCTGTGAGGTCCTTCCAGTATCTGAAGTCCTTTTCTTGCGGATTGCCGTCACCATTTGATTTTTGGGTTCTCTTCAGTGGCACAGTCTGAGGTGGGATGGAATTCCCAGAGCCAGGCAGATGACGACAGCTTAATGTATTTATAATGCCTTCCCTGTATTTCCATATCTTTGCTAATATCCTTTCACCAGCTCCTGTTGATGCAATGGGATAACAAAAGTGACAATATTCCTCTGTGATCCACCCACCGCAGTCCATGGGAGCCTATGGATCAAAACTTTTCCCGGCTGCAGCTGTACCTATCACAATAAATTCCAGGACTCTTTAAAGGCCACATAGACACAGACAGGCCCTTTGTGGTTACCAAACATGTTATCTCTAGATGTCATTTTTGACCTACTTTTCCTAGATTTTTGTAGCAGCACAAAATCTGTGCCTTAAAGAACCATGGCACGTTCACAGTACCTAGAAAGGGGGGAAAAAGCAAATCTGGATATATTTTATTTCATTTAGGACTCCTCTCACCATGAATTACAATGTTACAGGCTCTAAACGCCTTCTCGTTACCCATAATTATAACTAAAATTATATCAATCTAAACAGTAACTACTGGAATGATTCATCCTGATTGGGAGGAGCATGCTCCCTGGAGTTCTGCCTGCCCATCCATTTTAAAGCCTCATGGCAGGAACAGCTTTCCAGAAGGTCATTTAACAGCACATTAAATAAATAAACAGAACATATTTGTTTCAGCAAACACACTCTAATAGGATGGGAAAACATTTTGGGAGAGGTAGGAATAACCCTCAGGAAACCAAATCTTTCAGTTCTCACCTTGCTGAGGGTGCAGCAGCCACCCAAAGGCAGGCAGAGGCTCCATGTGAGGCCAGCAGGGACAGTCCCTCTTGTCCTGCACAGTGAAGGGTCCCCGCAGTGTCACCAGCACGTCCCTGAGCCTCCTGTGTCCCTGCAGACGCCACCAGGCTTTGGATGTTCACCCTCAGCCACAGGGAGAGGGAAACGTGGAAAACATTTCTGACCTGAGCTGGTGAGAGTGTGAGGCAAGAGGAAGGAAATGTGGGCTCTAGCTCAGCTGTTTCTGGGCTCTGTCTGCCTGAACACAGGATTAATTGCTGTCACACACAGGTGGAAGGGTTTACAGACCTCGCCTGGGATGATTTTTCCCCAATTGTTTGGGCAATCCAGAGCTCTGCAGGGAGCTGAGGCAGCAATGGGACAGGAGGGACAAGGAGCTCAGTCCTGAAGGGAGGCAAAAAGAAAAATGGGAAGAGATGATTTCCAAAAGCCTGGAGTGACAGGATGAGGGGAATGGCTTCCAACTGACAGAGAGGAGATATAGAGGGATATTGAGAAAATATTCCTCCCTGTGAGGGTGGGGAGGTGCTGCCACAGGGGCCCAGAGAAGCTGTGGGTGAGTCAGACAGAAAACTGGGGCTGCAGCTCCCCACGGTTCCAGAGAGATCCCATGGAATCCTGGGTGCTGGAAATGGGAATTTGTGTCACTTGTGCTGAGAGAGGCCAGGATTTCACCCCTGAGCCCAGCGTGAGCCTCCAGGTGACACAGTGACACAGAGCACAGAGGTGTGACATTCACCTGGTCCCCCCACCTGCTTCTGCGCCAGTACAGGAGTGTCTGGAAGAATCACAGACTTGGAAAGAGGGAAAAAAAAAATTACAGGGAGCATTTAACTTCTATTTCTTCCTATAAATAAAGTATAGCCATCAAATCACAATGTATTTGCGAGCACATGTTATTGACAGCCTATTCTTGGAGGGGGGAAAAAAAAAGTGGATTTTTTGGCAAAGTTTCCTAAAGATTAAATTGTTCATTGTACAGGGCACCATCTGCCCTTGGAGAGAGATTTAGTTGATGGCAGCTGCAACCAAAGTGTGGAAGATAAAGCTGAATTTCTGGTTTCTTTTCAACTAGCAACTGTCATTACAGGTCACATGCAAACTGTGCCATTTTCTGTGACAAGCAGGTTCTGTGGGATTGGGTGCTCGCTACATTTTAAAGTGCCNTGGGTGCTAAAAAAGGCTGAATTATCTGCAAGTGTTCACTCAACTGCATAATCCAGAATTGCCTCCCTGTTTTCCTTGGGGTGCCATTCCCCCTGAGATTGAACCCCACATTTTTTAAAACCTTGAAGAGAATTTCTAAATCACCAAACCTGAGGCTGCTGTGGGTGGGTTTTTTCTCAACCCCACCTCTGAGCCGTGACACTAAAATATCTCCATTCACTGTGAGGCAGCAAAGGCCACTTGACAGTGGGGAGACGTGGATCTGTGTGTGCACTCCGAGTTAAATATCACACCAACCTCATGCTGGCTACAGCAAACCCCTCCAGGAGGGAATCTGAGCCTCCTCCCTCTCTCCTGAACACCTTCACAGGAGAACGATGTTCCCTTTCTCCTCGGAACAAAACGGGAGGGGAGAAGTTAAGAGCACACTGGTAGATTTTATTAGGACTAAGAAACAAAGCAAAACAAAAAAGCAAACCCAAAGCTCTTCCCTTTCATCCCTGCCTTGCTATGAAAATGCCTTCATATTTGCAGGCTTGCTGACAATATTTCAGGATGGTACATCACACACCGTCTCGTCTGGAACAGCAGACATTGTCAGTGCTGGGAGACAACCACTCTCTGGTTTGTACTTCACAAAGATTCTCTATAAAGCATTTCTATAGAGGGGAAAAAAAAAGATTTTTGAAATCCATGAGTCGCTCAGCCTTTCAGACAAGGATGAGTTCTGGTTAATTTTTTCTGATGATTTCCACGTTTTCTGCAAGGAGAAACAACAGCTACCCTTGCCTTAAGACAGACTGAACTAGCTTTAAAATGCCTAGATATGAGATTCTTTTTTTCGTGTGAAAGAATTTGCAGGACATAAATTTCCTGTTCTCAAGTTTATTCTCTTCAGTTTAACTTGTTGGTCTTGTCTCCCATTTTATCCCAGTAGAAGGAAATCATATCTTGAAACAGAAAATGCTACTGTTGGTAGCTTTTTGGCCAATCTGCTGTGATTCAATCCATGCTTTTGGATAATAAGATTATTTTAAAATACTTTAAATATTAAAAAATCATTATTTAAATATTATTTTGATTTTTTTTTAATAAAGGCTTTGCCTTTCCAACAAAATATTGCTCATCATTTCAGGTGTCAGTGCCTCTGATGTGCTCAGACCATCCAAGCCAAGCCTCCTCGGGAAGGCTCCCACTTCCATGTCTGCTGCTGCAGACAGAACCACACTCACCCCCTGCTTTTCCCTTTTTCCATCCACATCTGACCGAGCCCAAATGCTTTCGGGATTGGGACCTTTAAAGAGACACCCAAAAATGTTTAATTTTCAAGACTCTGCCTGTTTGGGTTCATTTTGCAGAGAGCATTAGTGGGTAGGAGTGGGGGCTGCTCACGTGAATTAGTGTGGCATCTGCTGCTTTCTCCTGCCTTTGTGAGGAAGCTCTTAAAGCACAAATTCCCACCTTAAAACGTGAGCGAGCTGCGAGTAAATCACGGGCTCCGTGGTGCCAGAGCTGCACATGCTCGTCTGCTGCTGATTTGTCTACAGAATATATCACATGCCAGTTACTTGAATTAGGATCATGGGGAGAAGGGAATCATTAGAGACTGGAAGAAACTCTAACACATAAAGAAAACTTATCCGTTTGTCTCCTCAGCGCCGCCTGTTTTATTTCCTCTTCAGGCTCTGACAGCACTGATGAGGCAAAGGATGCTGTAATCCTGAGCGATGGCTTTTGGGGGAGCATCATTAGGGCTGGGAGTGTTTGATTCAGCCAGAGCTCGGCGTTTCCAGGCCCTTCTCCCCGGTCACTCCACCTGGAGGCACAGCCTGGATCAGGAATTTCCCTCCTGGAGCCGTTTGCTCTGCTCTCAGAGTGCCTTGGAAAGCCAGGTAAATTAGACTTGGAGAAAGGGACACTGCATCTTTGAGTAATGAGGCTGGGAAACAGGGAACACATTTTCCACTAGCTCATGTCTCACTGTATGGCATTCTGATTTCCTGACACTTCATAATAAATCATTGCTTATCACTCACATGGGAACATAACATGGCTCGAGTTAAGATTCGTTAGTGATTGTAAAGAAGAAACATGAATTGCTCTCTATCAGAGCTTTTTGATCATCTTTCTGTCCACTGCAGGTGTTTTTTTAATCAGAATATTTACAGGAGTCATTGTCTAAGGCATAAATAAAAAGGAGAAGAAAGAGCAGGAAATATGAATAATGAAAACGAATTTATTTGTCTTATTTATGTGTTTATGTAAACATTTGGCAATTGCTCTGCCCAGCAGCTTGTATTCAGTGTCACGGGCTGCTGCACCAACATAAGTTTGTAAAGCTGGGATTTTAAATATATATACGTGAGTGTGTGCCTATAAAAAACCCCTAAATGCCAATACATTCATTTTCTGGAGAAGAATGTTCTAGCAAGCACACCCAGAGCCTGTTTGCCTCAGGATGGCTTCCACGGGGAGAGGAGAGGCTGATCCTGATCCTGCCCATCCCCTGCACCAGTGGCAGTGCAAAGCTGGGGACCTCAGAGGCTGAGTGGCTCTAACTGGGATGGTCCCTGCGGCCAGGGCTCCATCAGATCTGCGGGAAACAGGGATTTACACCAAAAACAGGGATATCCGAGAGCTGGGACAACCTTCCTACAGCCCCCAGGGGAGCTCAGCGATGCAAATCCTGAGCTTGGACGGGTCAGGAACCAGGGAAGGAAGGAGAGAAAGGACAAGGGGAAAGGCCTCGAGCTGGGCCAGGGGAGGTTTAGGCTGGGGNGAAAAAAAAGTGGATTTTTTGGCAAAGTTTCCTAAAGATTAAATTGTTCATTGTACAGGGCACCATCTGCCCTTGGAGAGAGATTTAGTTGATGGCAGCTGCAACCAAAGTGTGGAAGATAAAGCTGAATTTCTGGTTTCTTTTCAACTAGCAACTGTCATTACAGGTCACATGCAAACTGTGCCATTTTCTGTGACAAGCAGGTTCTGTGGGATTGGGTGCTCGCTACATTTTAAAGTGCCACCTGTAAGGATCCCAGCCGAGAAACAGTTTTTGGAACACACCTTGCAAAACGTGAATTTACAGCAGAGAGGATAAAGCAGTTATGGAGCAACCATCTGGACAAGGGCTGCGTGTTCCAGACCCAGGTGCACAGCGATGGAGGTCGGGAGGAACTCAGGGGCACTCAAAGGGAGATCCTTCAAGTCATCTGGGTGCTAAAAAAGGCTGAATTATCTGCAAGTGTTCACTCAACTGCATAATCCAGAATTGCCTCCCTGTTTTCCTTGGGGTGCCATTCCCCCTGAGATTGAACCCCACATTTTTTAAAACCTTGAAGAGAATTTCTAAATCACCAAACCTGAGGCTGCTGTGGGTGGGTTTTTTCTCAACCCCACCTCTGAGCTGTGACACTAAAATATCTCCATTCACTGCGAGGCAGCAAAGGCCACTTGACAGTGGGGAGACGTGGATCTGTGTGTGCACTCCGAGTTAAATATCACACCAACCTCATGCTGGCTACAGCAAACCCCTCCAGGAGGGAATCTGAGCCTCCTCCCTCTCTCCTGAACACCTTCACAGGAGAACGATGTTCCCTTTCTCCTCGGAACAAAACGGGAGGGGAGAAGTTAAGAGCACACTGGTAGATTTTATTAGGACTAAGAAACAAAGCAAAACAAAAAAGCAAACCCAAAGCTCTTCCCTTTCATCCCTGCCTTGCTATGAAAATGCCTTCATATTTGCAGGCTTGCTGACAATATTTCAGGATGGTACATCACACACCGTCTCGTCTGGAACAGCAGACATTGTCAGTGCTGGGAGACAACCACTCTCTGGTTTGTACTTCACAAAGATTCTCTATAAAGCATTTCTATAGAGGGGAAAAAAAAAGATTTTTGAAATCCATGAGTCGCTCAGCCTTTCAGACAAGGATGAGTTCTGGTTAATTTTTTCTGATGATTTCCACGTTTTCTGCAAGGAGAAACAACAGCTACCCTTGCCTTAAGACAGACTGAACTAGCTTTAAAATGCCTAGATATGAGATTCTTTTTTTCGTGTGAAAGAATTTGCAGGACATAAATTTCCTGTTCTCAAGTTTATTCTCTTCAGTTTAACTTGTTGGTCTTGTCTCCCATTTTATCCCAGTAGAAGGAAATCATATCTTGAAACAGAAAATGCTACTGTTGGTAGCTTTTTGGCCAATCTGCTGTGATTCAATCCATGCTTTTGGATAATAAGATTATTTTAAAATACTTTAAATATTAAAAAATCATTATTTAAATATTATTTTGATTTTTTTTTAATAAAGGCTTTGCCTTTCCAACAAAATATTGCTCATCATTTCAGGTGTCAGTGCCTCTGATGTGCTCAGACCATCCAAGCCAAGCCTCCTCGGGAAGGCTCCCACTTCCATGTCTGCTGCTGCAGACAGAACCACACTCACCCCCTGCTTTTCCCTTTTTCCATCCACATCTGACCGAGCCCAAATGCTTTCGGGATTGGGACCTTTAAAGAGACACCCAAAAATGTTTAATTTTCAAGACTCTGCCTGTTTGGGTTCATTTTGCAGAGAGCATTAGTGGGTAGGAGTGGGGGCTGCTCACGTGAATTAGTGTGGCATCTGCTGCTTTCTCCTGCCTTTGTGAGGAAGCTCTTAAAGCACAAATTCCCACCTTAAAACGTGAGCGAGCTGCGAGTAAATCACGGGCTCCGTGGTGCCAGAGCTGCACATGCTCGTCTGCTGCTGATTTGTCTACAGAATATATCACATGCCAGTTACTTGAATTAGGATCATGGGGAGAAGGGAATCATTAGAGACTGGAAGAAACTCTAACACATAAAGAAAACTTATCCGTTTGTCTCCTCAGCGCCGCCTGTTTTATTTCCTCTTCAGGCTCTGACAGCACTGATGAGGCAAAGGATGCTGTAATCCTGAGCGATGGCTTTTGGGGGAGCATCATTAGGGCTGGGAGTGTTTGATTCAGCCAGAGCTCGGCGTTTCCAGGCCCTTCTCCCCGGTCACTCCACCTGGAGGCACAGCCTGGATCAGGAATTTCCCTCCTGGAGCCGTTTGCTCTGCTCTCAGAGTGCCTTGGAAAGCCAGGTAAATTAGACTTGGAGAAAGGGACACTGCATCTTTGAGTAATGAGGCTGGGAAACAGGGAACACATTTTCCACTAGCTCATGTCTCACTGTATGGCATTCTGATTTCCTGACACTTCATAATAAATCATTGCTTATCACTCACATGGGAACATAACATGGCTCGAGTTAAGATTCGTTAGTGATTGTAAAGAAGAAACATGAATTGCTCTCTATCAGAGCTTTTTGATCATCTTTCTGTCCACTGCAGGTGTTTTTTTAATCAGAATATTTACAGGAGTCATTGTCTAAGGCATAAATAAAAAGGAGAAGAAAGAGCAGGAAATATGAATAATGAAAACGAATTTATTTGTCTTATTTATGTGTTTATGTAAACATTTGGCAATTGCTCTGCCCAGCAGCTTGTATTCAGTGTCACGGGCTGCTGCACCAACATAAGTTTGTAAAGCTGGGATTTTAAATATATATACGTGAGTGTGTGCCTATAAAAAACCCCTAAATGCCAATACATTCATTTTCTGGAGAAGAATGTTCTAGCAAGCACACCCAGAGCCTGTTTGCCTCAGGATGGCTTCCACGGGGAGAGGAGAGGCTGATCCTGATCCTGCCCATCCCCTGCACCAGTGGCAGTGCAAAGCTGGGGACCTCAGAGGCTGAGTGGCTCTAACTGGGATGGTCCCTGCGGCCAGGGCTCCATCAGATCTGCGGGAAACAGGGATTTACACCAAAAACAGGGATATCCGAGAGCTGGGACAACCTTCCTACAGCCCCCAGGGGAGCTCAGCGATGCAAACCCTGAGCTTGGACGGGTCAGGAACCAGGGAAGGAAGGAGAGAAAGGACAAGGGGAAAGGCCTCGAGCTGGGTCAGGGGAGGTTTAGGCTGGGGAAATTGGGGAAATTCCTGGCCCAAAGGGCTGCTCAGCCCTGGCAGGGCTGGAATCCCCGTCCCTGTGTGTGGCACTGGGGTCGTGGTGGCCTTGGCAGGGACAGGGAATGCTCTCCCAGCTCTGAGCGGGCTTTTCCAGCCTCAAGGGTTCCACGGTTCCATGCTCTAAATCCTGGCAGTTCTCTGCCTTCTCCGACCTTCAGTGCATGGAATTTTTTCTGAAATCACAACTTTTTCCTCAGCAGTTTGGGGAGACGGGTGAAAAGCTGATGGGTTTACAGAAGGTGCCAGCAGTGCTTTAGGGAAACTGGGAGTTTCATATAAAAAGAACTAAAAGCTGAAAAAATGGGATCTTACTTAAAGAATTGTAACAAACATGAAANATTTTTTCTGATGATTTCCACGTTTTCTGCAAGGAGAAACAACAGCTACCCTTGCCTTAAGACAGACTGAACTAGCTTTAAAATGCCTAGATATGAGATTCTTTTTTTCGTGTGAAAGAATTTGCAGGACATAAATTTCCTGTTCTCAAGTTTATTCTCTTCAGTTTAACTTGTTGGTCTTGTCTCCCATTTTATCCCAGTAGAAGGAAATCATATCTTGAAACAGAAAATGCTACTGTTGGTAGCTTTTTGGCCAATCTGCTGTGATTCAATCCATGCTTTTGGATAATAAGATTATTTTAAAATACTTTAAATATTAAAAAATCATTATTTAAATATTATTTTGATTTTTTTTTAATAAAGGCTTTGCCTTTCCAACAAAATATTGCTCATCATTTCAGGTGTCAGTGCCTCTGATGTGCTCAGACCATCCAAGCCAAGCCTCCTCGGGAAGGCTCCCACTTCCATGTCTGCTGCTGCAGACAGAACCACACTCACCCCCTGCTTTTCCCTTTTTCCATCCACATCTGACCGAGCCCAAATGCTTTCGGGATTGGGACCTTTAAAGAGACACCCAAAAATGTTTAATTTTCAAGACTCTGCCTGTTTGGGTTCATTTTGCAGAGAGCATTAGTGGGTAGGAGTGGGGGCTGCTCACGTGAATTAGTGTGGCATCTGCTGCTTTCTCCTGCCTTTGTGAGGAAGCTCTTAAAGCACAAATTCCCACCTTAAAACGTGAGCGAGCTGCGAGTAAATCACGGGCTCCGTGGTGCCAGAGCTGCACATGCTCGTCTGCTGCTGATTTGTCTACAGAATATATCACATGCCAGTTACTTGAATTAGGATCATGGGGAGAAGGGAATCATTAGAGACTGGAAGAAACTCTAACACATAAAGAAAACTTATCCGTTTGTCTCCTCAGCGCCGCCTGTTTTATTTCCTCTTCAGGCTCTGACAGCACTGATGAGGCAAAGGATGCTGTAATCCTGAGCGATGGCTTTTGGGGGAGCATCATTAGGGCTGGGAGTGTTTGATTCAGCCAGAGCTCGGCGTTTCCAGGCCCTTCTCCCCGGTCACTCCACCTGGAGGCACAGCCTGGATCAGGAATTTCCCTCCTGGAGCCGTTTGCTTTGCTCTCAGAGTGCCTTGGAAAGCCAGGTAAATTAGACTTGGAGAAAGGGACACTGCATCTTTGAGTAATGAGGCTGGGAAACAGGGAACACATTTTCCACTAGCTCATGTCTCACTGTATGGCATTCTGATTTCCTGACACTTCATAATAAATCATTGCTTATCACTCACATGGGAACATAACATGGCTCGAGTTAAGATTCGTTAGTGATTGTAAAGAAGAAACATGAATTGCTCTCTATCAGAGCTTTTTGATCATCTTTCTGTCCACTGCAGGTGTTTTTTTAATCAGAATATTTACAGGAGTCATTGTCTAAGGCATAAATAAAAAGGAGAAGAAAGAGCAGGAAATATGAATAATGAAAACGAATTTATTTGTCTTATTTATGTGTTTATGTAAACATTTGGCAATTGCTCTGCCTAGCAGCTTGTATTCAGTGTCACGGGCTGCTGCACCAACATAAGTTTGTAAAGCTGGGATTTTAAATATATATACGTGAGTGTGTGCCTATAAAAAACCCCTAAATGCCAATACATTCATTTTCTGGAGAAGAATGTTCTAGCAAGCACACCCAGAGCCTGTTTGCCTCAGGATGGCTTCCACGGGGAGAGGAGAGGCTGATCCTGATCCTGCCCATCCCCTGCACCAGTGGCAGTGCAAAGCTGGGGACCTCAGAGGCTGAGTGGCTCTAACTGGGATGGTCCCTGCGGCCAGGGCTCCATCAGATCTGCGGGAAACAGGGATTT
This sequence comes from Bombycilla garrulus, assembly GCA_013400315.1. Taxonomy (NCBI): domain Eukaryota; kingdom Metazoa; phylum Chordata; class Aves; order Passeriformes; family Bombycillidae; genus Bombycilla; species Bombycilla garrulus. The sequence continues at coordinate 199,644 of VXBU01003172.1, read as the reverse complement.
ACACCAAAAACAGGGATATCCGAGAGCTGGGACAACCTTCCTACAGCCCCCAGGGGAGCTCAGCGATGCAAATCCTGAGCTTGGACGGGTCAGGAACCAGGGAAGGAAGGAGAGAAAGGACAAGGGGAAAGGCCTCGAGCTGGGCCAGGGGAGGTTTAGGCTGGGGAAATTCCTGGCCCAAAGGGCTGCTCAGCCCTGGCAGGGCTGGAATCCCCATCCCTGTGTGTGCCACTGGGGTCGTGGTGGCCTTGGCAGGGACAGGGAATGCTCTCCCAGCTCTGAGTGGGCTTTTCCAGCCTCAAGGATTCCATGGTTCCATGCTCTAAATCCTGGCAGTTCTCTGCCTTCTCCGACCTTCAGTGCATGGAATTTTTTCTGAAATCACAACTTTTTCCTCAGCAGTTTGGGGAGACGGGTGAAAAGCTGATGGGTTTACAGAAGGTGCCAGCAGTGCTTTAGGGGAACTGGGAGTTTCATATAAAAAGAACTAAAAGCTGAAAAAATGGGATCTTACTTAAAGAACTGTAACAAACATGCAAAATTTTTTCACAAAAAGAAAAAAAAAAAATTCTATTCCTTCCCTTGTTTTACAAATAATTCTCCTTTAATGTTTTTCTTTATCTTTTGGGTCTGATTGTGGGAAGTACCTAAAACTTTGGGCTAACCCAGGAGAAATCAGATAAGGGAACTATTTTCTGCAACTGTGGCTTTGATTATTCCCCCTTCAGTAATTTGCTTTTTACTACATTAATCAACGATATAATGTGTCATTTCTACTGCTCCCTGGCTGAATAATTTCCAAAACTACAAACAGCTTTCAAGATAGTTGCCAGACAGGCGCAAATTAATACTTTCAGAAATTGTTCCTAGAAATATTCCCATGAACAGAAGCTTTCACACCCTCTATTTGTGTAAAGAGTTGGCTCAAAAAAAAAAAAAAAAAAANAAAAAAAAAAAAAAAAGCCAAATGATTATTTTAGGCAAATTTTTGCATATTTTTTTCCTGGTTTTATATATATTTCTAGCTAATATTTATAAAATATCTGATGTTTCGAATAAGCAGCCTTGGGAGACAAGATGGCAGTGGTGGAAGTCCATATGGAGTTAACTCTTTGTAGGATTAACTTAGATTTACAAAAAGGAGGGATCTGATTGCTTTTATCAAGGCAAACAATCCCCTTGATTTGTGGGACAACCTGAGTAAAATGAAACAAGACCCAGGGATTGTAAATTCAGCTGCTGATCCAGCTGATCTTCCTCACAAATTCCAACATTTGTGCTGCTCAGCCTCTGCCTCTGCTCTCCTAAACTCAGTTTTCCCCCTTGTGTTCGTGGTCCCTGGAAGTGTCTGTAGGACTTTGCCTTCTGCTCAGAAAACCCCAAACCCTCTACAAGAAATACGTTGTGCATAAAAATGTGAAATCCCCCTAATATCAAATTTTTAAAAGGAAAAAAAAAATTTCCTTCTGGTAAAGCACAGCGCTGGATGTATTTATTGTATTTTACTTTTCACCTACTACCAAGAGATGGCTAGAGACAAGAATTAAATCCCTCAACTCTTGACCAAGGAAAAATACCAGAGTTTTTCTAATACATCTGAGCCAGGCCCTGAGTCTGCACTCACTTGAAGTGGTGTAGTGAATGGGAATATTCTCCATTTATTTTGGCTTACACTAAACTGGAATTTTTGCCCCATGAGCTTCCTGTAATTTTTATAAGTGGAACTTCCTTTGTCAGCATTTCTAATATTTCCCCATGGGATGGCATTAAAAATCAGCACATTTGCCCTACAATCTCAGGTTTTATCCTTAAGAAATGAGGACTTTTGGTAGATTTTTTTTGTTGTTGCTGTTCTCTCTTTCCACAAGAAAATGGCTTAATAAAAATCTCAACCAGAGGCTGGAAGGAGATGCTGTATCTTCGCAACCTTAATTCTCTCCCCAACCACGCCTGGCTTAAAAACAGATATTGAAACAGGGGAATAAATATTTGACAATGCTGTTAAGGCAACTTTGCTAACGATTTTTGAACAACCTCCAACTGAGGTCTAAATGTCTGCAATATCCATAAACAACTCTATACTGTCCAATTAGGGAGACAAAGACATAGAGTCCTGTCAGGAAGATTTGCATGGCTAAGTGTCTGAGATCACGGAGCCGATGAGGGATCGCCGCCGCTGCCGGGGGATGCACACAACGGATGACTATCATTAGGATATTACAGAGGCTTACACCTTCCCAATTACTGGCAGGATTCATTAGTTACTGCTGCATTTCCCTAATAGAATCCTCTCTCTTGGCTTATCGCTACCTTCCCTCTGTCTACATAAACCCACAACTCAGCAGTCGATCACCTATGAAAAATTAGACGCCGGAGCTTCCAGTGGCCTATTTAAAATGAGAAGGGAACTGAAGAAGGAATAAAGAACAAAAAAAAAAAGAAAATAAGAAGAAGGGCTGGAATGCAGATATGTGGCATCAGATGGGTTTGGAATTCTCTTGCTATTGAACTGTTTGAGGGAAAAAATAATCAGTGGCAGCTGCAGAGAGCAGCATCGTGGTGAGTTTAAAAGCACAATGAAAGTGTTTTACACAGCCCTGCGTTCACACACAAACTGGAGGCAGATTGCAAAGTGACAATTACTTGAGGCCTGCTAGGCTGAAGTTTCCCAAGTAAGAGTGGTGAGGATTCCAGGGGCTCGGTGCTGCTGCAGTAGGCGCAGCCCCATTAAAGATAATGGTGTGAGCATTTCCGTGCTGTCATCGTGTTGCTATCAACAGCATCATCAGGATCAACTGCTTCTACAATTATGCACAATGCACAATTATGCTCTTCCTGCACAAAGACTTAGCAACCACCAAACTCGTTTTCTTTTTAAATACACTGAAAAGAGTGTAGATTTCAATCCTTCATCTGCTCACAGACGAACTAACGTTTCCAAATCATCACTGATAGCATTTTTTTTCCTCCCATTCTAAGGATGGCCAACTGTTCTCAGCGATTTCTATTACATTTCCTACCTATTATTTCATGTAATGGCATTCCTTAAATTTTAAATTAGCTTTGAAGAATAAAAATAATTGAATTCCTGCTGTTTTGTGTACATAGAGGGTGACAGGAGCTAATGTGATAATTTAAACTGTAAATGAGTCTTCACTTTGTGTTCATTAATTACAGCTAATTACTGAATTACAAACCTTCTTGGTTAGGCACTGTTATGTATTCATGTAGCATGTTGGATTTCCAGCTGGTAGAAAACTGTTTTATAGACTTACAAGCTGACACACCAAGCTAGCGCCGAAACAATTCCGTGGGAGAAATCGAGGGAGGGCGGGGGGCACACGGCTGCTCCTGCTCTCTGAATCCAGGCTGTGAGGAGAAACAGGGCTGCAAACCCGAGCCTCAGGTGAGCCACGGTCCCGTGTGGGGAATTAGGAAATCTTTGGGGGGCAGAAGTGTGAGTTTGAGCTCACATTTTGGGAGAAGAGCCTGCCGTGCTGGCTCCTGTTTTACACTGGGGTTAATCCCCTGGCTCAAGCAGAGTTGCTCCTTCTCAGGGCACAGCAGCGAGGCAGAAACGCCCCTGGAAATGGGGCCAGGGCTCCCAGCGCTGCTCCCTGGGCTCTGCTGGGGAGCAGCAGGATGGGAATGGCAAAGTGAGCATCCCAGGCAATGAGCATTGTGCTCCTCCCGTGAGCGCTCATTGTTCCCCTCCAAAGGAGCGCCTCCAACGCTGTAGGGCTGTCTGGAGCATTCACTCAACAGGCTCTGCACTGAATGGCTCTGTCCAAACCTCTCCTCTGGATCCCTTTTGTCTGCTGATGGTTTTTATGGGAGCTGAATGCAGGAGCTGAAGTCTGTCTGTGTGCAGAGTGAGCAGAGGAGCAGCACGGTGACACATCGGCCCTGGTGAGCTGTGCCCAGACAGACAGCTCCAGCAAAGGGGCACAACAAAGAAACACAAACCTCACCTGCACTGCTGTAAATACACAGACAGAACATACAGAGATTTCCCTCTCACTGGAATTTATTCTGCAGTGTTTCGTGTGATTTGTTCTCTTCTAACAACGCAGGCCAGCAGCCTGCCCAGATCCCTGAGCCCACACCAGCCCCCCTGCCCTGCTCCAGGTAACCCAGCAGAGACTGCACAAACTACTGAGTCAAACTTAAAACTGTTTAATTAAACTAATCTGTCACCCACTGGGTCCTCCAGAGTGGGGACTGAGGAGCCACAGACCAAGGTCAGTGTTGGGCCTATAGGGCAGATCCTTCTGGGAAGGTTTGGAAGAGTTCAGCTGAATAATTATCAACAGCCAGAAATTAAGAGCCAGATCCTCAGCTGATGTAAAACCATGTAGCACCAATAATTTCAGGAGAGTTCTGCTGATTCCCTGAGGAATAGCTCAATAGGTCTGTAATAATAAAGGCTCTGATGAAAAGCCCCTGAAAGCAGCAACATTAATGTGTGACTGCTCACATAAACACCAGCTCAATGACAAGGCTTTTCTGCCGAAGAACTAGTCTGTGTCTTCAGGTTTCATGATAAGTACTAGGCTTTTGTCCTTAAATAATAATTTTCATCTGGAGAATGGCACAGTGACTTGTTCTAACACCAACAGAGATTCAGCAGTAGGCTTCTCAATGGGATTTGTGTCATGTCCTATTCCCTCATCACCTTCCCATGCTGCCTCTTCCCTTTCAGGGTACGAAAGGAGATGGGGAAACCAGGGCAGAAAAGATGTGCAGGCAGAAATTCCTTTTATTCTGTGGGTAGTAACTCTCTGCTATCATATAAAGATAATGACTTTCATTAATCTTCTGTAGGTCTTTAATCAAAGGGGTTTTTCACTCCACGCAGAGACACTACTTAAATGCTGCTAAATGTTAAGTAAAAGTGAGGATTCTTGGTATCAGATACACAAAAATGGTGTGAGAGATAGCACAGTGCAGCACAGTACCCATCCCACAGAGGCTCAACGCTAGAGGTGAGTCTGCTGCTCAGGAAGTCACCAGCCACCATTTCCAGGCAGTCTTTGACCCAACTTGTTTTCATGTCTCGCTCCTTTTCAGTCTCACAGTCTCTGGCACGCAAATCTGCACTGAAACTGAGCCTTCCAAATGTGCCAGAGGGAAGCAGGGGCCTCGCACCTATTGGCAGCTCAGTGCACCTAACCCCTTTGGCTTTTTTCCCCTCTTTTTTAACAGAAAGGCTGATTACTCCATTAGCTGAACAACTTGGAAGAAATGACAAGGAACTAACAAGAGGGTAACACTGTATTTTCTATTTGTTTTCCTCCCTTGCAGTGGTGCTAATTAGAGGAGTTCTTGATACAAAGCTCTGGGAATGCTGATGAGAAGCACACAAAAGGCTGGAGTGCTTCTTCTGCAGAGCTTTGGATGCTCAGACACAGCACCCTCTGCACTGTCGCTGCCCTGCTCCCCGCACTTCCTGTATTTGGGACATCTTGGCACTTGATTTTAGAGCGGGACAGAGCAGCCTTTCTGATATCTGAATCCTCACCTGGGGGTGAGTAATCTCACCTTAACTCACAGATCATCACGACAAAAGATGTTTTCAAGCAGAGATATTGAAGCTGCATGGCTGTGGTGGGAAGGGAGGCAGGAATGAGGTGGGGATGTGTCTCTGGAGGGGACCTGGGCTCTGTGCTGCCCGGCTGGGACTCATTATTCACCATCCTTCTGCAAAAGCCTCCCTCCCTGGAGCTGCTGCTTCTCCAGCTCTTGGGGCAGGCCAGCCTCAGAGGCTGGGGAAAAGGGAGACACTGCCCTGACTTCCCAAATGCCACCAACAACCGCTTCTCCTTCAAAGCTTCGCACCCTCCGGGACGGGGAAGGGTCGTGGGGATGGAGGCTGGGAGGGGAGGACAGCACCTCTTTCCCATTCACCAAGGGTTGATTCCCTTTATGAGCACGATCCGCCAATCCGTAATCAAGGGTTAATTTCACAGCTCACTGCTTCATCTAGCATAATATCCATTCAGACTAATTAAATCTGTCTAATAATGTGAGTGTCTTTGTCTTTGTTCTTTCCATTCTTTGTTTTACACCCTTCACATCTCATCTCCAGAACTACACGCCATCACACTCTGCTTGACAAGCAGAATCCATCCCTAAAATTAAAACATTCCTGACCTATCTGCGATGACAAGGCAAGCAAGCTTCACAGCGCTGCGGCCCATGAAGGGAGCTGACACATTTGTTTTTAATTTCAAAAGAGTAGAAAGTGAAGATCTGACCCTGTCAATCAGGCCCTGTGACAAGTTTAATCATTGCTGCCCCACAAAAATCACGGCTAAATAGGAATGCAAATAATGTATCACAGGGCTCTTATAAATGCTAATCAAGGAGAAGTAATCAACTGACAATTTCACTGATCTCCTTTCTGAAGAAGTCAGTCAACGCACTGTCTCTGGACCACAAAGAGAAGAAAAGACAAAAGGCATAGATGCCGTTTCCCAAAAAAACCTATCCTTTTTCAGGGCTTTCTTTTTCTTTTTTTGTAGAGAAAAACAGAGAATTCACTCTTTTTGATCCTCTACCGAACTTTAAAGCAAAGCTGTTTCTCAGGAACTTGAACAGTTATATGTCAAATGTACTTTATTAACAGTACCCTCCCAACCCAGAGACAGCACTTGGAAACTTCTGCTAAAATAAAAATCTTCATTTGTCTTTGTCATTCATCCATCTTCAAAATTCTTCTCCGTCTTAACAACTTCTGTCCTCTACGGGCAATATATTCAGTGATATATGAAGTTTTACAAGTGGAAAGCTAATAGTTGAGCTCACATTTTTTTCTAGCAGCTCCCCACCTCCCAAACTGAAAAAAGAAATATCATGCTTAGGATTTATTTCAGTGCAAGAGCTTTCTTCAGCAGCAGGATTTTTAAACTGACTCTCATTTTATGACCTTTTTAATGTGGTAAAGAAGAGATAGCTCAGGTAGAATTCCAGTCTTTCACTCACAAATTGCGACTTCACGCAGGTGTGGAACAGAGGAGGGCCCAGGACAGGCAGATGCACAAGCCCTGTAATTCAGTTTACTGTTCTCCTCTCACTGTTTGCTGTGCTCCATCAAACCTGGAGTCCCTGCCCTGCACACAACAAAAGGAGATGGTTTGGCCAAGGGAACCAAGGCAGGGAGATGTAAGCACCATAAAGATCGCTCTGAGAGGTAAAGTTCAAAGAATCTGCTTGTTTGAAGTTTGGTTGGGTTTTTTTTTGTTATTATTAAGCTGCTTTCCTACATGGAGCCAATAGATGAAATAACCTGAGGAAGGCTTCAGCAACAGTCCTGGGCTACCAGCAGGGTTTGGAAATGGAGATCTTCCACTACAGCATAACCTGGTGCTTTCCAGCCCGTGGCACAGCAGGGTACAGCAGCAGGAGCAGCTTTATCAAAGTCAAAACTTTGTCCTGGGCTGTGTTTTGTGTTTGCAGGGCTCTGTGGCACAGTTCAGAAGGGCCGAGAGCAGCTGCCACACGGGATGGGCAAGAGGCCACCAACCCCCTTCCAGAGTGCGCCCTGCATCACCCAGATTTACACATGAGCACACAAAAACAGGAATAATCTTTGGCCAAACCCAAGTTTCCAACTTCTAGAAGCATTGGGGCAGCAGCAGAAGCTTTGGTGCCACTGCAGTGAGAAATGAGAGCTGGAGCTTTGTCACAGCAGCGCTCGCTGCCAGACGGGGACGTTCCAGCAGCAGACTCTCCACGCAGGGTGAGCGTGGAGGGTGGGAGTAGCACACAGAAAGAGGAATTGAAAAGCACTTTGCAGTTGTCATGTCACTTAGCAACAACCTTTCCTGCTGCACATCAGCAGGGGTGTAGCAGAGAGCCTGCACAAAGCTCAGGCAGCCAGGGCCGGGCTGAGCGAGGGGAGGAGGGCAGCAGAGCTCCTGCAGCCCCTGCTCACACCCAGCTGCCTCTGGGACATCCCCGTCCTGGGGCTTCCCCTGAGGGAAATCCTGGACCAGCCGGCACTGACCTTCTGCTAATGCAGAGTAAATGGCACAAGGAGAGGAAACCAAAGTCCAGCTCTTTGTTTCCCTGCACTGACGGGGTCACTCTTCTGTCTGCAGTTTCACTCTCAGATGAACTTATTTTTATTTACTTAATCACTTCAATTTCCCAACTTCTTCCCTGTAGGATTCTCACTCTCTATCTTTACATGCTGGATTTTCATGAAAAGACCCAGGCTGATACTTCTTCCACAAGTTAATGCTGTGGATCCTGTCAGCTATTTCTGGCAGATATGCTGGGCCCTGATAAACAGAGGAGCAGGTCCCTTCCTGCAAGGTGAAGTGGCTGAAATTAAGAACTCTGGCACAGAAAGAGAGACCTGTGCAGGCCACTTGGCAGCTTCTAAGGAGAAGGAAAAGTTGGGCACTTCTCTGCTTTAATGATATAACTTGTCCTCATTTGTTTAGCTTCAGAGAGTTAGGATTTAATTATTAGCTGTCCCCATGCTGGCAGGGACCAGCTGATTGTGGAGACAGCACAAGGAAACCTGTGATTCAGAAGTTCCTTGAGCTGCTGTTCTGCTGCTCAGGAAGAAATGAAGTGGCAGGAGCACACCTGAGAATCTGTTATTTGTATGGTTGCTCTCTGAATATAAAGCTCTACAAAATGTACAAAATATTACATAAATAGAGCAATAGTATGGGCCAAATTAATAACATGCATTATCCAGCAGCCACACAGTGATGCTTATTGTACAATCCTAAATCATCCCAATGGGGGGAAAAAAAAAATCAGAATCCATCTCTTTGTGGTTGAGTTCCTCTCTTTGCAGTTACCAAAAGTGACTTTAGCACACAGAATTGTTTGAGATGCGTGATGGGAAGCTGGGCATTGCCAAGTGTCCAGAGCAGCACGCTCCCAGGCAGGGGCTGCTGGGCTGTGCTCCTGCCCTGCGCTGGGAGCACGCAGCACAGTGCCAAGGTGGGTGTTCTGGGGTGGGGAGCACAGCCTGGCTGTCAGGCACAGCCTCACACCTTCCCCTCAGCGGGCACTCTGCGCTCCGGGATCTCTGAGAGCACCAGTGTGCAAACTGTCCAGCCCAGGCTGCTCCCCAGGCCGGCTCCTGTCCTGCCTAGACACACACACACACGCTCCAAACCCAAAGAGGCCTGGCCAGATAGACAAGAGACTCTCATTTTTTACAGCTGAGTTTTGTTTTTGCAGCTGCCAAGTAGCAAAGAAAAGCAACCCCGGTGCTCTGGCTAGGGGATGTGGCCAGTGATTCCAAGAGGCTTCCCTGGAGGGGAGCAGTCACCACCTGCTGCCAGGAGCCAGCTCTGGGTGGTGTTAATGAAGTCCTGGCTGCTCCCTGAGCTCAGCCAGAAACCCCAGGAAATGTTGCAAAGCTGAAGGAGGCTTTGGCGCTGTAAGGGCCTCCTGTTCCCATCAGGGCTCAGTCCCTGCTGCTGCTGCTGCCCGAGGTGAGCTCTGCTGGCTTCACTGCGGGTCAGTCTGATCCTGAGCCTGCCCTCTGTCACCTCACACACCCCCAGAATCAGCAAAGGCAGCGTTCAGCTCTGAAATGATCTCTCAGCAGGTCAGTGATGCTGGGAGAAAGGCTCGGCCCTCCCTCGGTGTGAGCAGGCTGTGCCTTGGGGCTCTCGGACCCAGAAGGGGGTCACAGACAGAAGGATCTGGCTGTTTTATTTTCCTGCCTGGGCAGGCTGTGCCAGGAGCCCTGCACAGGTTATTTGTGCATTCAAACCTCCTGGACACAGCTGTGACACTGAGCACAGAACCCCAAACCTCTCTGAGCAGCGCAGTGTGGCCCGGCACAACTCACTGCAGTGCAGACTGGCGCTGCCTATTAAATCAGAAACTTTCCTGCCTGACCTGAAAGAGGAAATTCTGCAGTAAAATCCAAGTGTAGAGAGCAGCACAAGCTACAAACTCCAGCAAATGAATGCTATTATCTTACACGGAGAATACATTAATATAGATGACCGTTACATAACACACATTAACATAGAGTAATAATATATTTACTCAATTTAGGCATGTTTTGACACAGTGCAAGCTGTGTGCAGTTGCTTAGAGAATTGGGGATTGTGTATTTTTACCAATATACTGAAAAACTTAATTAAAAAAAAGAAATAAAGGAAAAAAAAAAAAAGAGATGGTCTTGGGGGTACTTTGGTGCAATTCTGACAACTCGGAGTGAAATTCAGAGGAGCTTTGGCTCCCATGCCTGGAATAATTGAGCTATCAAATGTGTGTCTGTCACACGTCAGTCATGTAAGTGCCCCTGAGCTGCACGTGATGGATGCACCACGAGCCAAAGGCTCTCAGCTCAAATCTGGGCGTGCTTCAGCTGGGAAATCCGTGCTGGAGCAGGGATGGATCTGAAAGTGCTGCAAGGGCCAGGCCCTGCTTCCAGGCACTAAAGCACAACTGTTCCTCTGTGTCATTTAGGGCTTGGGTTCCTTATCTGTGATCTTCTTGTTCCAAATCAAAAAGAAGAACAAACCCATCACAGAAAAATTAAGACTCTCCTTTATATCCTATACTGTCCCATGAGAAACTCATTTGTTGTACAAATCTGCTGCTAGAACAAAAGTTTGGTTGTAGCCATGATGAGAATTAAAGTGAAAGTGAAATGGAAGAATGTTATGTGATAAAAGAAAAAAAAAAACAAGCAACAAAACAAAACAAACAAAACTGATCAAAACCAAACAAAACCCAAAAAACAAACAAACAAACCAAAACAAATAATAAAAAAAAGGAGGAAAAAAAAAGGCAAAATCAGTGGCAAAATAAGCTCTACATTTCATAAATCCAGCCATGTTCATTATGGCTCTCCTGTCACACCAAACTTTACATTGCAAATTTATCTTCAAATCTCTCCAGAAGAAGCTGCCTGGTGCCAGGCTCTGCACGGCACGGTGCTGCTGGCCAGGCCTGCAAGGGTCCTGCTCTTCAATAAATAACAGGATTCTCCTGCAATCCCAGCTCCAGTGACCAATCTGATCCCTGAGTTTCAAACCACGGAGAGCCCAGGATGTTGGTGTGCCTTGAACGGATGCTTCCTGATCAAAACAACACACCAAAAGCCATCTTGGCTCTTTTTTTTTTTTTTCCCTTTTACTTTAAGCTGATTAGAAAGTTGGTTCTGTAGTTGATTAAGTTCTGCAGAAACTGGGCTTGTGATGAATCATTAAACAAAGACATTTTTTGTACAGCAATAAAGTCTCAAATGATTAATTAAGGGCACAATGCCAAAACAAGTGTCTTTGTTTAAAACGCAGTGGACAAGACAGGCTTGGGAAAGTTGATGTCTTAAGTAGACGCCACAACATGTTTTTAATTATGTTCAGGAAGAAGAACAAGAATGGGAATTGCCAACTGTTTGGAAAGATAATTTTTTTTTTTTTAGAAGAAAGATTAGAATAAAAAAATAACAAACAGAGCATTATTGATTTAACACAAATGCCATTTGTTGGGCCTTTTGTAATTTCCTTATTAGTGTCATCATTCTGGAGTTCATATGCTCCCTTCTGTTATAGCATTTGGCACACATTCAGCTCCCAGCAATATGATACAGTAAACATTCAGTGACTGCTCATATTAAAATGTTTTATTTGTTGTAAGAGCACCAGTGATCAGGCAGTGCAGGTCCTGAATCAGCTGGGCTCGTGTGGGGCTGTGGAACCATCTCAAAATCTGCAGCTCAGCCCTGCCAGGGCACGGCACTGCCCAGCTGGCACTGCCCAGCTCAGCTAGGAGCCCTGAGCCCCCCGGCTGGGGCTGGCACAGCAAAGATCCAGCTTGGCTGACCCTTCCAGGTGCAAAGGCAGCAGGTCCAAGAGGAACTGCCTGATAAAAATGGGAGATGAAAAGCATTAACCTTCTAAAGTGAGGAAACAGTGGATGGAAAGAAGATAAACCCACCAGAATCTAAACAGATTGAGTTTCTCCTGTTCTGACTGACTTAGTAAGGACTATATAATTAATATAATTAAACACTTAAAATGCATATAAGAAAAATACAATTTCCGCATGAATTTTTTTTTAATTTGGCCTTACAAGAAATGATAACACCTTTTTTTTACCCTACATTTAAAGCCAAAAAAGGAGTTAAATAGCATTAGGAAAAGGCTCCTCTCATGACCTTGGAAAATGGGACTAAGCTGATTTGGGACAGCCCTTGCCATACACAAGCACGTTCTTGGCTCTTTGGACAACAGACTTTGGTTCCTCCTGGGGAAGAGACCAAAGGCTTTCAGCCAAGAATCCTCAGCGGGTTTTCCAGTGTAGCTCATCCTGGGATGGGAAAGCACCAGAGACAGCAAACCTGAGGAAATCAGGGATGAACCCCACAGGAGTCCAGGGACAATTTAATGAGGGGAAAGGATCCTGAGGGTGCTACATCCCCTCTGCTCCTGCCAAAGGTGCTCCTGCACTCATAAGGTATCTTCCTCAAAGCCAAATATTCTTTCTGGCCGTTTTTTTTCATGAGCTCATACATTGAGCCATCAAACCCTTCTTTTAAGTTGAGGGGTATTTGTTAAACCTCCCCACAGGAGCCCTCAAGGACGGTCAGAAGTGAGAGCTGAGAAAGGTTTGGAGCAGCTGGAGGCTTTCAGGGTGGCTCTGGCTGAGGAATGGAGCCACCAGCAGGAAACTGTCCAGGAGCTGCTCCTGTGCCTCTGAGCAAGCCCTGTGCGCTGGTTTGTGCCGCTCTTAAAAGCAGTGAGATTTTCTACGCTGCTCTTTGTAGAGTCACTGAACATCTTAGTTTAGCGTGGCCTTACGTGAACCCTACAATGGAACCACAACAAACCCCGCTCCTCCTCTCGTTCATTACAGAGAATTTCCCTTTTCAAATGCAAGTCTGAGATCAGCAAGCAGCAGTTGGGAGCCTCAGTCATCTGAAGGTATTTACAGTGGTTTCGTCCTTTGAAGGCAGAAATGTCCCATCAGAGGCAGAAATAGCTGAGGGGACCTATGGCTGGCAGAAAGGTGTTTTCCCCTCATGGGAACAGAATCATTAACTTTAAATAAATCGTCCTTAATCTCCTGAGCTGTGCAAACAAACAAACAGAGAGAAAAAACCAACGGAATGTTTTCCCTCTGCCTTTCAAAAGCACAAACAAAGGCTCGTTTGCCAGATGGACGCTTTCAGAGCTCGCAGAGGGTTGGGGAAGGCTGATCACTCAGCAGTGTTTCCTGACGGGCTATGGGGGAGTTTGCTCAGAGCTTCGTGGTGCTTTAAGATATTCCGAGATGCACGAGCACAGCGTCTGCCCTGAGCCCTCTCAGAGCGGGGGCTCGCAGCTTCGGCGAGAAACTGCACCGTTCTATTCAGGAGGCTGCAATGCCCAGGCGTGGGAGTGGGAAGGCAAAAGTCCATAAAAAAAAAGACAAAAAAGACCAAAATTCCTGGCACTCGTTCTGCTGTAAAACATGTGAGTGGTATCACAGAATCGTGGAATCATTGAGGTTGGAAAGGACCTCCAGGATCATCCAGTCCTGTTCCTGATCCCCACCTTGTCCCCAGCCCAGAGCTCTGAGTGCCACCTCCAGGAATTCCTGGGCCACCTCCAGGAGTGGGGATCCAAACCTCCCTGGGCAGTTCCAATTCCTCCTTTCCATGAGGAAATTCCTGCTGGTGCCCACCCTGAGCCTGCCCTGGCCCAGCCTGAGGCCGTTCCCTCTCCTCCTGTTCCCTGGGAGCAGAGCCCGATCCCCACCTTGCTACAACCTCTCCCGTTTTTTTAAATCCAAATTACAATTTTATCACAGCCTCTTTGGGTTTGTTTGCACGAAGGATGCTGGCCAGGAGCGCCGAGCTGGGTACCTGGTGGTGCAGGGGTGCTCTACCAACACACAGAACTTTTGATAACAATTTTGCAAGGCTGCGTGGCAGCCCTGGCTTCTCACCTAACAATGCAGATGCAAATTGGCATTCATAATTTACAGGAGTCCTTTTTGTGCACCCCAGCAACACGCGCCGGATGCGGGAGGAAAGTGGAAGGCTTTCTCCGGATACAGAGAGGATCAAGCAGAATCTCATTAAGGACCACTTCAAAGATCAGTTCTTCATTTCCATACAAACAAGTTTAAATTATCTTGTGTGAATCTGCTGTTAGCTGTTGCACTGTTCCATTATGCATGATTCTTGACTGCTTGTATCGTGCAGATCTGCACAGGGCTCCATTAGTGATTTTCAGTGTTATGCTAAAGCTTGCAAGTGGTCATGTTATTAGGTTAAAGTACTATATTTTGCATATTTATTCTGCCTTACCACATTTATTACTCCTGATACTGCCCAAGCAGAATTTCGCATGCATTTGACCACCTACTTTGCACGGCTCGTGACTGCCACTACAACCAGGGACAGGTTCCTTGCTCCCACTTCCACTGTGGTTTTGATCCACTTCTAAAAAACACCACAATTCCTGCATAGAGGCACCGTGGATTTATCAGCCTGCATCTACAAAATGAATCCTTTTAAATAACTCAAAATAAACTATGTGACAAATTTCATTACGGCATAAATTATTGCCTTTATTACAAAGGATTTGGGTTTTTTTACACTTTAGTAATTTAAAGAAGCTTTTCCCAGGATTTTTCATCTATAAAAATAAAAGTGCTATCATCTGGTTTGTAGGTCTTTGTATTTGTCTTACTTCTGGGAAGCACCATATTATTAACTTTCATGGAATACATTCCGCTCTCAAATTACTGAAATCATCTCACTTGCTTCGGGGATATTTGTATTAGGAAAGAGACTTGTTACAAAAATCAGGAACAGAGCTGGTGTGTTACAAAGACAAATATATCATTCATTATCCTCATGAAAATAATTCACCTTTTACTTATGTGTTATTTTGCAAATCTCTGAGTCACGGATGAATGCTCAGGGGATGCAGGGGGAGAATATGGGCAGCAGAACTCAGAGGTGCCAAAAACTTTCCTAGCAAAACTTGAACAGGTGTTTTGGGTTGGTTTTTATTTTTTAATTGCAGGAAAATATATAAAAGACAACAAGAGAATTTCCTTCTGCTTCCCAGACCGGGTATTCCTTTAAAAAATAATGTTGGATTGGCCATTCAGCTGCTCCTGAGTGAGACCACAACTGAAAGTATTCATCTTTTCCAGCAAACCCTCTGGTCTGCAGCTGTGGTGAAACTCTGAGAGCTTCCCCAGGAGCTCCTGAGGGTCAGTCCCACCCTGCTGGGCACTGAGCCAGGCAGAGGGCTGCAAAGTTTGGGAATGCTGTGGCCACTTCTGGGTTCCTGAGCACAAGAGAGAGCTGGAGCTCCTGGAGCAGGTCCAGGGACAGAGATGCTGGAGGCCTGGAGATCTCCCTGCCCAGGAAGGGCTGAGGGAGCTGGGGCTGCTCAGGGTCCAGAGGAGCCTCCTGCACACAATCCTCACCATGAGCACACAGGTGATGCAGGGCAGCACCAACACAACAGCAGTAACACCAGTGTCTGAGCAGACACTCCTGAAAGGATTATCCTGACGAGATGCAGCTGAACCAAAACACTTTTCCCAAACAGTTTTGAAGATGCCAAGTGATTGACATCTGAAACTGAACCAAGAGCCATGGTTTGAAAGAAATCCCTATTTGTTCTTTTTTCAAGAGGGGCCAAATGAAATCCAGCCTACCAACCCATCTGCTGCCTCTCTTCGGGGCTATTCAAATCTATATCCAAAATTTTAGGCTTCATCTGATGTCTGATAATAGACTGTCAGCTCTGATGTTTTATCCTCATAAATTGCAGGCTGACACGCATTCTTCCTCAGGTAGTTCATTCATCTTGCAGCATCCCGTGCTTCTAATTTGTCATTTTTCTTCCTGCATCCCCACTGACCACAAATTACAGATGGTGTCTCATCGTGGGGCTCCATAACAACAATAAAAGCCTCAACAAAATAGTCAGGGTCTGATCCTGGGTGATGCTGAAAGCCTTCAGTTTTCAGGGTGCCTGTGGGAGCTGAGAGCACCCAGCACCTCCCAGGCAGCACCTGACGAGGTGCCAGGGGATCTCTGTTATCCGTGAGGGTTAATCCATGCTGGTCAATGTTCTCAGCCCCTGTGTCCCCTGACACCTCCGAGCTCCAGGCCATGGGGAAGGTGCTGGCTACAAAGCAGGGGTGGCATCAGTGCCAAGAGAACAAATTATAAAATATCAAACAGGGGACCGTGAAAGGACAGGACAAGACAACACAAAATCAGTGAAATGACACACACAGGAGAAAAAGTTGAGGTCTCAGGAAGGCAGAATTTAACCATTACCAGGCTGATTTAGCTGTTTTCATAATATTTTTTGCTCTCTACTTAGCTGCAACTTTAAGAAATGAATTCATTTCCTGCAGCATTCTGCTTTTTTCCTCTGCTAGCCAGGTTTGCAGATAACCCCGCTGAAGCTAAAGATGGGGTTAATAAAAGTGATCCAAGTTTGGAGATATTGCCAATTTGCATGGCAGACCGGGTGTGGATAACAAAGTTTATCTTATCTCTGAACTGACATGGAGAGGAAGGAGGTTCAAACTGTCCGCACACCTCTGCGCCCGGCTCTCCAAAGCATCAGAGGGTTTTGTTCTTGCAAAGATAACAAATTCCTGGCAGGTTTTTGTACCTGCAGCTACTGCAGAGCCAACACCATCCCGTGTGCAGATGCAATTAATTAGCTCCATTTACAATCCCTGCAGCTGTGTGTGTACAGTCACAACAGGAGAGCAGCAGCTCTTCCTACGTGCTGCCTCTCCATTTTCAGTGTCTGCAGACACCTGTCCCTCCACCCTCACCTTTTGTGACATTCTAACGTCAGCTGAAATATTAAAGTAAAAACTGTCTGTGTTACGTTTTTAAGGCGTCGAGCTCCTTTTCTTTCATCTCTCAGCAGATTTTAACATTAATCAAGAGCATAAGTGCTACTAAAAAAATCTTTCCCTGGCATGAAGTCTGAGACAGGTGATGAGGCGCTGGCCAGACAGGGCACCCACAAACCCTCATCCACCTCCTTCCCTCCAAAACCCCAACGCTCCCAAGGAGTTAAATCCGCAAGCTGCCTCCACTACATGGAGGAAAATAGATGTGATTTTCTTTACAAAAGAGCATTTCATTTAGGGAGAGAAAGAAAAAGGAAAGGCAGAGTTAACATAGCCATTATTCTCCATCTCAGGGAAAGCAAATCCTATTTTGCCTGTCATTACAGTAGGTAGAAAAATCCTTTCATCCAGTCATTAGTTGTAAACATTCCCGCACCGCCTGGGACCAGGCCTCTGTTTCCCATCCCGTGCCGAAGCCATTTTCTAATACTAATGTTTTATACACACATCTCAGCTACATTGAGAGCTCCCCCAACCCCAAAGGCAACGGGGCATTCGTTTATACTAAATCAGAAGTGTCACCCTTGGCAACCTGCAGCACTGAAACATTTATTCGGCTTCACATTGCTGGCACTTAGAATTATTTCTTTCATGCCTGATAGCCGAATTACAATATGGCAGGTTTCCCCGGAGCCACTGGATCATTAGTGCCAGCTCACAACATACTTTCAACTGATCTGGCATTTCATGTACAGCTGCCAATCAAGAGCTGGGGGATGCAAATGAGGGTGGGCCATTGGTGTTCAATTACTGTACAGCGAGCTCCGTTAATGACTGGCAGTTGTTTTGCTGAGTGGAGGAAGAGCAGAGAACAGAGGGAGGAATTCCCTCCGGGAAGCCAGTTGTGAGTGTGAGAAGTTTTTACATTTGATTTCCATATTTATTCTTTTTTTTTTTCCCTTCCTCTTCCTTTTTCTTTCCCCCCTCCGTGTGTTTCTAAACACGAGGCTGAAAAAATACTTAGCGCAGCTTGTTTTACAAATACACAGCCTTGTCAGTTCACTCGATTGCCAAGGCCGCATCAGCAGAAGATTAGGCTCTTTTTTTTTTTTATTATTTCCTTTCCCCTTTCTCTTCAAAATATATGCCTCTCTTCAGAAAGGCCCAAGATGTTTCAGCCTTGAGGGAGTTGGAAGCTCTATGGAATCAGTTATTATCGTCCATTTTGGCGATTTTTGCTGTCCTCTTTGCACACAAGAAATATGATGCCAACCTTTCCATGACACACATCTCGCACCATTTGCGAGCTCTTTCTGTCATGAAATACCTCTCGGAGGCCCAGATCTGCAGGGGTCAGTGGCGAGGAAGGCTGAAAAACAGCAGCAATCCTACAAAATCAGGAATTCTGCCTAATGTGAGTCTATGTCACCGTGGGCGCGGTGGTTGGCAGCGCCCGGCCCCACAGGATGTGTTGTGCCAGACAAACCCGGGCAAACCGAGAATGACACAAGGGCAGGGCTCGCTTCCCCCCTCCCTCAGAGCCAAGTTCAGGGCACAGAACGATCCTCAGCAATTTCCAATGGGTTTCACTCCGTGTTTGAGCATCAGTCACAGTGAAATCTTTGAGTGAAACTTGTGATTCATGAGAAGAAAAAGCCCCACGCGAGCCGTGCTTGTGTGGCACACAATGAGTGTGGTTTGCTGTCAGCAGCTGCTGCTGCAGGTCTGTGTGTGGCTGAGCCCCATGGACACACTCTGCATGGGGGATTTCTAACAAAAACCACAGTGAGTGGCAAACTCCTCACTCTGTGATGAATGGTCACTGCTGAGGTCACTCTGCGGTGACACAGAGGCACAGAAAGCAGCAAGGGACATGTCTGGAGTGCCCTGACGGGTGGCTGGGAGCTGTATCCTCACAGGTTTGTTGTTCACTGTCCTCTGAAACCTCCTGTGCTCTGCCCACCAGGCCCCTCTCACATCCCAGCTCCTGCTCGTGGTCCCACAGAGCTCCTGGAGCTGGGCACGGATTTCCTGCCTTTAACAGCCTCACTTCTCAAAATACGGTCACCAGAGACAGCAACACCCCAGAGCATCATCACCTTTTCTGTTCTCCCCATGAATGGAAAAGCAGAGAGATTCTGGTTTGATTTTGGTTCTGTTTTCATGACTGCCCTCCACAGACTGGGATACACTGCAATAGTCATTGCAATTTATTGATATAGTGCAATATTATGGATCTGTGCCCAGCCTGCCAGAGCAGCTCTGGGAAGGCACACGAAGGTGATCAAGCCATGGGAGTGGAAATTTCATCATGGTACTTTGCTGGAAATGAAGGACCTCTTATAAATGTCAAGAACATTGAATCTATACCTGTTAAAATATAATTAAAAAATGAAGTAGTTCTTATGTCTCCACAGTAGCTACTTTTTAATGTTAATCACTGAGTTGCATTTAAAATCCTTTAAAAACAGGAAATTATGTGAATGACTAAATGCCTTTGTTGTTCTTTAGTTATTAAAGCACAGCAGAAGCCAATTAAACTTGTTTTTCTCAATGCTAAGTAATAAAGTGGAATGCTCCTTTTTTTTATTATTTTTTTTTCTGTAAGCAGACTGCAATCCTCCACATGGCATGCTAGAAAACCATCCCAGAAATCCCTGGGATGGGGTGCCTGATTCTGCATCCTTGAAAATGTTTTGTGTGATTGTACATAGGGAGCAATCTGTTGGATCTGAGAACTGAATCACAGGAAGAAAAAGCCATTTATGCTTGGCCCTGGCATTATATTCTTAACTCTCGGGGTTATTTGGGAAGGAATATTCCATGATGCTGCCCACTCCTAAATGACTCACCTGGCATGAACTGATTTCTTTGCCCAGGGAGAAATAAATTCTTTTCCCTTAAGGAAGGAGGTGAGAGGATTTTGCTGTTGCTTCTGCTCTGTGTGAGATGGCAATCGATGCCTCAATCCTTACAGAATAATTCCAAAAGACAAACTTGGTCATACCTTACTGATAAGAAGAAAGATTCTTTAGTGAATACACTGAGATGTGAAAAAACAGCCTGACACAGAAAAAAAAATAGGAAAAGCACCCTGATGGTTTAATTTGGGATGGCAGTGCAGCTGTCTGGACTCTGGGTTGAAGATGGAGGATGGTGCATGGTCCAATACCCACAGTGAAGTCAGGATCCAATGCTGATGGCACCGTGATAATTCCTGCACACCCAAGGGCTTAAAACTGGAATTTCCCCATGTGCCAGCAACAGAAATAGATCTGTGGAGCACTCCCTAGACACCAACACCTCACATTTTCTTGTCTAAGCTAAAATTCATGTCCCTGAACTAGCCCGATCCATCCAATGCATAATTTTACAAAGCACAGCAAATAAGATTTTTGAATTTATACTCGTGTAGCAGTTCTTGCTCGGCGGGCTCAGGATATCTCACAGGCTATTTTATTGACAATGCTTCCCTCAGGTATTTGTTACCAACGTAACAAGCCCTTCTCTGAACTGCAGCGTCTTCATTTCTGCCACCCAGCGCTGCCCACCACGACTGTGCTTCCCCCAAAGAGCCCTGGCTGCTGGAACCGTGTCCGTGGCTCCTGGAGGACATTTCCAGACAATTAGCAATTTTCAGGTCAGGATAAAGTACAGCCCAGAGACCAGAGTGAGCAGATTACCGAGTGTGTTAAACCACAGCAGGCTGAGGTTCAGCTCTCTGCCGACACCACAGAGATGAAAGTGTTGGGATGACCCTCCCAGGTTTCACTATGAGTTGTTTCACCTTTTCTTGGCATTCTGTGCCCCTCTATATTTTTCTTCATGGTTTCCCACACTGATGTAAAACAAATTATGAATGTGTTGAATCCTGAAGTTTTCCAGAAAGTGGAATTGTTGTTTCCTGGCCAGTCCTGCTGTCTTTAACATGCCCTGTACAGTCCAGGCTTTTCCTTTCAGCAAAAGCAGGGATTCAAGGCTCAACAGCATCTGAGACACTCAATTAAAACTCATTTAACCAGGCAAGGTTGGGCATCTAGAACTGAAATTTAAAATGTACTAAGAAGAACTTCACAATGAAGTTTATCACCTTTAACTCCCGTCAGGAAGTTTCCATTTGAAGCAACAATTTGAATACGAGGGTGAAGTCTCTAATGTCCTTCTGACCTGTTTGCTCTGAGAAGGGTAAAAAGATGGCCAAGATAAAAACAGCATAAAAAATAAATTCCAAGATTGAAAAAGAAGCCTAAAATTTAATAAAAAATATATGAAAAGAGTCCAGATATGCTGAAATATCATTTTACTGTTTTTAGGTCAGAATTCCATGTCTGCAGTATCATGAAATGAATGCATTGGGAGAAATTTATCACCCTCAGAGCTTGGGGCTATTGGTGACGTGTTCAATACATTGATCAGTTTTATCCAGATCCTATCAGTAGTTAGGCAATTACAACCCCTAAAACTTCAGAAAATACTTTGTTCAATTACTCTCCCTCCCCAGAGCGTCTCCCTTTTTGTTACAAGATCAAATTTTCAGCAACACAGACAGGCAGAAAAACTCAGAGTGTGGCAAAAGAGAGCGGGGAGCAGCCTCCCTGTCAGGGGTGTGAAAAGGGTGCTGAATTAATTCCTGAAATCAGGGGTCACTGTGGTGGGCATCCCACTGCTCCTTCCCTGCCTCTGTGCTTCCTGCAGCCTGGAAGCTGCACAAACAACTCAGGTGTGCAAATGAGATTGTAGGCAGGAAGATTTGGGATTTTTTTTCTCGGTTGCTTTAAACTTTAATTTTTTTATGAGTCTCTTGTGTCTAGTTTTGTTTATAATGCCTTGTGGCAGATCCTATTTGTGACTTATCATTTTAAAGCAGTTTTTGTATTTCATCTCTGCAGAATTCCCTCTGGAGGATGCTACTAAGGAGGCTAATCATGCCAACAAAGCCTTGTAGGAGAGGAACTGGGGAAAAGAAGCAGATTATGTTATTGCACATCTGCAGGAATGTCAAATTCACCTGGGCTGCCACAATACATGTCCCTCTTTTTATCTGTTTTTTCTTTTTTTCCTTTCCAGAATGGTGGAAGTGATTCACAGTCACTCATGCTGTACCTCACTACTTCTCCTGACATGTAGGATGAGAGAATCAGTGAGAAGACTTGGAACAGGGAACTAAAACTGTGGTTTATGCACTTTTTGTCACAGAATCCTCCTCAGAATCTGTTGAACTGTCCAGCAGGCTGACAGTGCCCATCACGAGGCATAACACCCCAGATCTGTCAACTGATCAAATAACTGCCTGAGCACTGCAGAACACCTACCAGGGTTCTAATATTCCTGTATTAAAGGATATGAGAGCTTTTCCTGTAATAGGACAAAAAAATTTACCATTTATTGCATGCAAGCTCTGGAGCACAAACCCTGGCTTGTCACTTGGATCGAATTTGCCAACAGTCACGGGACAGAAATTAAACCTGGCTCTGGTCACTGGGATGAAACTGTAACTGCAGTCCCACAGGAACCCCCAAAACGAGGAGCAGCAGCTGCCAGGGAGCCCCTGGGGTTTGGGGCTGCTCCTCATCCCACAGCCGATTGCAGCCAATCTGTTCCTGACGAACCCTCTCCCCGTGCCCAGGGCTGGCTGCTGGGACAAGCTCTGGAAGGTGACGGTGACACCGGCAGCGTGGGCCTGGTTCAGGAGTGTTTGCAGAGCGCCTCATGAATGAGGAATATTAAAGCGCCGCCGAGAATCAGCAGCGAGTAGGAGGTGATGCTGTGAGGAGACTTGGGGATACTGAACGAGAGCAGAATCCCGAGCCTCAAACAGCTCCCTGTGCACGTCCACACGGGGGAAAAATCAGTGGCTAACATCATTTCCCCTGAAGGACAGCCTACTGCAAAAGTGTCACTCGCTCTTGACCCAGCCTGGAAAGTCAGGCTGCCTGGCAAAATGGGAGAGAGTTAGCATATCATCGTGGGGTGTGCAGCAGTGCAGAAGGATTTGACAGCCTCCTGGATGAGTTCTCTATTTACCAACTCCTCGATACTGACAGTGTTATGAAAGGGCCAGTAAACACAGCAGTGCTCGAGTTCTGGGGCACTGTTCTTGGCAAGAAGCAGGCACTGGGGCTGAGTTTTTTGTTTAGTTCGACTCATGTCGATTCCTTCGTGCTTGCCTAACTCGGGGAGGCAGAGCCTGAAAGACTTTCTGCAAAAATGTGAAAGACCAACTTATAATAGTGTCTAAAGAGCCAGGCCTGCCAAAAATATGTGTGTTCAAGGAGATTCTGAGCTGGTTAGATTGGAAAAGCTTGATGCTGGCATGTAGCAGAGAGGAGCTGGTCTATCAACTTTTCTTCACTGCAGAAGTATGATATTGTGTTATCAATTAGGTTATGCCTTAGAGCAGGCAAACAGAGTTAAAAAAAATTCATATCTTGGCTTGGCTTGATTGAGTCAGGAATTTGATTTAAAAGACAAACAAACAGCTCAGTCTGAGTATGTTCATGCATCTTTTTCACAAGACAAGAATCTAAACTTGAACAGTTATTGAATTCCTGCAACTCTTATCATCAGAGAAAACAAGATGCAAAAGAAGAAATGATTCCCAGATAAAATATTTTGTATTACTGATATTGATGCCATTCTACAAAATAACTCTCCGAGTTCTCAGGTCTTAATTACAATTTTTCTGCAGGCTGAAGTACCAGCATTGCTCCAACAAATTGAACAGCTCAGGTTTCCCCTGGAACTAAAGGAGGCAAGCTCTGAATACCCCACTGAAGGTTTATTCTGTGCTCTGCTGGTTGCAGACAGAGCCTGGCTGAGGCTCTGAAGGTCCCTGAAGGACCTGGATGAAGTTCTCTGAGGTTAAAGGCAGGAATGACCCTCTCTAACCACCCCATGGCGCTTTTCACCCCAAAGTGGTCCCGTTTCAGCCCCACAGCCCATGGCCTGGGGACGAGAAGAGCCACCTGGCGAGCTGGAGGGTGAATGTTTGTGTGCTCCAGGCTCCTCAGGAATGCAGGGCTCTGCCAGACCCAGCTCCGTGTTTGCAAATTACTCCAGTCTATAAAGGAGGAGGAGTAACATACAAGCATTTTATTATTTAACTTACTGCCGCAAACTCTCCAATCTAATAACTCATGGCATAATAATTCAGGATCTAGCCAGTCTAGGATGAGATAAAAAAACATCAAAGGCATATGGAGCATAGCTTTTAATTGCTCCAAGACTCCCCCCCCATCTTTTAGCTCTGAGAAATGTCTATTAATAAGTGGCCAGAAAGCAGACAGAGGGATTGTATTTAAAGACATTTCTAACAATGTTTAGACCTCAGCATGGTGACTATCTCAAATTCACCAAATGAAGCCTCTAAATAAAATATTTCTCAGGCAGAATCTTCACAAATATGCAGATGTTTGTGAAGACGAGGACGGGTTTGCTCCTGACATACTATCAATTTGTCAGCCTATCCTTTTGCACTTTGCAGCAGCAAATATGGCTTTGTGTAGCAACAGAAGGACCATCTTTCATTTCAGCTGAAGGCCACATTCTGCAGCTCAGTCAAATGTTTTAGACAAATGCTCTTCATAAAATAAGGCAAATGTGTCTTTTTTTGGTTTATAGGAGGTCAGCTGCTATCCTCTGTCAATGGATTATTATCAAAGATAAAACCTTAACAAGCATTCTCTTTTTCTACTCATTTTTAGGGTCATATTACGATCCATTGAAGTTTTGTGAATCTGAAGAAAAAAATCAGCGACAGGACTCACCATCTGTTGCATAATGAAAGAGACATGTGAATAATAGAACGTCAGTTGAAAGGGTTGCAAGTGATCAAATGTTGTTCAGCACCTCAATAATATTTCCTCAGAAAAAAAGGCTCGCTGCAGATATTTCTGCACTGCAAGTTTTCGTTTGTTTGTTTTGTTGTTGATTCCGGAGCTGGGAGTGAATCGAGTGTGTGGTATGTTATATATCTGTAAATATACGTGTGTGTGGTTGTGGGCTTCTCAAAAGTGGCAGTTCTTGGGGATGGTGACACCACCGTGGAGCCAGACAGCTGCTCCCTGGGCTTTTGAAGTCCAGGGGCTGTGCAGAATGTACATTTACAGCTCATTTTTATAGATGTGGGGTCGAATTCTTCATTCCAGCCCCGATGCGCCGCTCACACAATCCTGTCTTACTGGGGTTCATTCTTTGCCGTGAATAAAGAGCTGTGAGTTAATCCTTCAAAACAGCCCCAAATAAAGGACAGACCTGAGCAGATTCAAGGCCAGACTGGTTTCCCCAAAAGCTTTTTCGGTTTTGGAAGAAAGAGGAATGCAAAGTGTGTTAATATTTGATGAGCCCATCACCTGATGAAGCCACAAACTCTGCTTTGCCGGGATCCCTGAAGGCTACTGGGGAAATATTTCCTATGATGTTCTCTTAGAAGAGGAATCGAGGTTATGTGAGTCATAACTATCATTGCTGAGATGCCAGAGAGCTGATCAGAAAATAGACAACACCAAATACTCCTGCAAACACAGCAAAGAGTCCTTGCAAACCATGGCGCTGTTTCTATTTTAGCCAGTATTTTATCCAACTCCCAGGATGTCTTTCCACACTTGTTCTCTCACAAACCATATTGTGCAAAGCCTACACGCTAAATAACCTTTCCACAGATATAAATCCTGGCTTTTATAGCTCCATCAGAGCAAACCTGAACAATGGAGATTCGGGAATACAGATGCAGTTACGACAAGGATGACTCACTGCATCTATCTATATCCAGATCTTAAATTTTCCCTTTCCATGCTCCAAACATTCCTGTCCTCAGCCATTTCGCAAGAAGATGCACCCATCTGCAAAGCACTGAGTGCTAAAAACTTCCCTTTGTGCAGCAGTCAGGTTCTATTTATATTAACCACATTTTACTAATTCTCACTTTCCTTCTGTAGAAACCTTGATAAGGAGAAACCTTCTCCTTGAATATTCAATCATTCAAATTAATGGGCATTTTCTGGGAATGTTGTTGTTTTTTTCCCCTGTGAGTGCTGGCAGATCAAAAGTTCACCCAAGTATTCTGGTGCAATTTGTAGATGAAGTGCACAGAACAGGGGGCCTCGCTCCGTTCCTAATGGCTCGCAATTGAAATGCTACATTTTCATTTTCCACTGACAATGAAAAACACCAAGTAATATTCTAAGGCCAAAAATTATTGCTGGAACTTATGAGCAAGTCATTTCCTAACAGCTTTGTTCCTTGAATACTGTCTTATCAAACGTGCCCAGGATTTTATTGAAGTGAACTGTTCTAATGAAAAAGAGCATTTGATGAACAGGCATGGCTGCAAACTCAATTCCACTCCCCTCTTTCCAACTGGGTTCATCAGGAAAATAACCAGAAGCACCCAGGTGACCACAGATGAAAGTATCTGGGTAAGATTTCTTCAGGATTCTTTTTTTTTTTTTTAATATAAATTGTTCTTAAATTAGTTTCCTAAATATGGATGAAAGCATCTGATTCCTTTTCAGAAATACTGAGCCTAGAGCAGAATGCACACAAGTCTTGTATGTCCTCAAACTATCTGTTCCAATTTTTTAAAGTTCTTCAGAAATAACATTTTAATACCAAATTCTGATGTTCCATATGTTGGAAGTGAGCTTACCAATTATTACTGTTTTATTAGATTTAGTTCCCTCTTTGATCTCCGGCAGCTCTGTGCACTCAATATCTCTTTCTCTGATCCAGATGCTCAGTTTCACCCCACTGATATAGTTGTACTCCTATTACTTGGAATTTCTGTACTTTTGATCTCCCTGGTAGAGACAGAGACATAATTACAGGAACAGATCAGGCTGCCTGCCAGTATCAATGGTAAATAACACTGAATGACTCACAGTTTCACAGTTATAACGTGGTTTACACATTTTGGGATGCAGCTGCCCAACAGACTTAGCCAGAATGGATACACAAGTGCCTTTTTTTTTTTTTTTTGTGAGAGAGAGAGAGAGAGAGAAGGGGATCTGTGAATTAATCAGTATTAGCCCATCCTCTGGCAAAGAGCTGAAATCAGACAGGAAGGACTCTGTTGCAAAATGAGGTTTTTTTCCAAAATTAAAAAAATACCCACATAAAAAAGACCAAACCAAACATCCACTTGAGACTCAAACTCAAGGCCTGGTGTAGATGGGTGAGAGTCCCTGCCATCCATAAACCCAGGCCCAATTTGGGCAGGTTCAAGCTCCAATTTGCCCATCAGAGGAGGGCTGGGCACCACTGGCTGTGCCCACAGGAGCTGGGGCTGCAGGCTGGGGAGCAAAGCACCAGTGGGTCCTGGGTGTTTAACCCCCAGCCCAGCCTTGCTCTGCAGGGCTTTCCTCAAGCTCCTTCTGATGTCAGGAAAGGCTGAGCTGCAAACAGAGAGCAGGTGGAATAAAAGAATAAAAGGGATTTATTGCAAGGATCCAGCTTGGGCAGTGCAGGAACCCCTTGGGGCCGCAGCCAAGTCAAACCCACAAATGGGCACAAAATGGATCCCGGGCACCAGGCCTCACACTTTGATAGGCTTGGGTCCCTCAGCACATTGGAGTTCATTGTCCAATTCCAGCTCCAGCTGATGAAGCTCCATCCTCCTTGTTCCCTCTCTGCCTTCACTGCTGTTTCCACTCTTGGGCTCAAATTTGTCCTTGGTCTCAGCTGGAAAGGAATTGTTTTGTGTCCCTGCTCTGTGCAGAGAGCTCAGCAACCCTGAATATGAACCCAGAACTGCACACTGAACCAGCACAGAATGTGAAAAATAGAAAAGCTGAGTCTTAAAGCATCACTTTGTGCTGGACACTTGGAAAGGGAGCCCCTCTTGAAGCAGCTCCATGATCCTGGATTCCCTGCAGTGCAAGGGCAGGAGCAGCTCCCAGCCCCAGAGGATCCCTCTGCTCTCTGGACTGGCTTTGCCCTTCTCCTCAAGCATCTACTGTTTGCTCAGTGTAGCTAAACACTGATAAGAAAATCTGGGACTTACATCAAGCAGTCATTTTTAAAACTAAACTATTCCATCAACTCCTCACGAAAGTGAACATGTGTGTCTTCACTTCTTAAATCTGTAGCAAGATGAAACATAAATTCTTAATTTTCCTTTTTTTGTTTTAATGTCACTGGTGTTTATAAAATTCATCTCAACAATGCTGTCAATTACATATTATTATGCTCTCTAAAGTGAGATGCTATCTCTGCTTTTCCCAAAGCAGCAAAAACACACATTCCGAGGCAGTGCAAGGAACTCGGAGTTTATGACCAGCAGCAGCTGCAGTGGAGCACGGAAAGTAAAATCTGGTGCTTCAGGGCATGGAAGAGATCACTGGGAGGGCCAGGAAAGACCTTTCTTGTGATACAGAGCCCTGGATAATAAGGCAGGGGAGCAGAAGCTGTCACAATACAAAGCAATAGGCACAGATTACCTGAAGGTTCCATAGAATCAGAAAATAGTTTGTGCTGGGAGAGACCCTAAAGCCCACCCAGTGCCACCCCTGCCGTGGCAGGGACACCTCCCACTGTCCCACCCGGCTTTGGACACTTCCAGCAATGGGAACACTGTCCCAGGGCCTCCCCACCATCACAGGGAAGAATTTCTTCCTAAATTTCCTCTTTTGTGGAGCAATCCGAAAATTTGCTATTTCCCCCGAGGTTTCCTCAGAGCAGTGTGCTCCCACAGGCACACACTCACCTCCTGAGCTGGGAGATATAGTTAATATATCTCACAACACTGGGAGGATTATTAAACCTCCTCTCCAGTGTTTGAACGAGGCTATAATCATATACACACAAGCCATAAATTATGTATCTATATCTGCACAGATAATGTGAGCGTGTTAGAAATGCACGCCCTGGGTGTTAAACACACACAGCCAGGGGGAAGCAATCCACAAAGTTGGGTGAAGGAACCCCCGAAAAACAGCCTACATTTGGTGACACCTCTTACAGGCCCCTTTTGTGCTGGCCAGGTTAATGAAAACAGGCCCAGAACGCAGGGCCAGCTGCCCTGGCTGGCACTGCCCTGCCCCCAGCAGCCCAGCGAGAAGTTTCCCTGGCAGGAGACTCCCAGGCACAAGAAGATATTTACTGTATTTATCGCCGAGATCAAACCCACCCGCAGATGTCACATTTCTCGAATTCCATCAGTAGATGAGCCAGGCAGGCTCTGCAGAGAGGCCGCTGGAGCTGGAGGGTTCAGGGTGTGCGGGCGTTGGGGGCCATTCCCACCCCGGCTCTGCCCTGCACCCTGAGCCTTTGTTGTCTCCGCAGTGCTGATAAATCAATCCATCAAAAAATTTCCTCAGTGAAACTCAATCAAGAAAGGTCATGTCAGCGGGAGAGGAACAGATTAAATTAGCATCAAATTAGACATGGAAAGTGAGTTCTGTCAAAATCATCACAGCGCTCAGCACAATTAGAATATGTTAATTATGCATTTCATTAAGGTAGTGCTCTTTGAATGCGAGATGAAATGTCAGTGGTGTAGGCATCCGAAAAAAGGAAGATTGCCAGGCACAACTTTCTCTAGACAATGTGTGACACCTTCATTAACATCAAGAATCACAAGTCTGTCTTGACTTTTTTGTAAAGTATTAAACCGTTAACTGTTTGCTGGCACTCGGGGAGGGAGAGCCGGCGGCAGCCCCCTCTCCCCGGGCTGCAGCAGCCCTGGGCACCGCCACGGGGCTGGCACGGAATAAACCCCGGCTGGATGCGCCCGGGGCACCGCCCAGGTGCGGCTGAACCGCGGCGGGAGCAGGGGTGAGGTAAGCAAAGGCACCGGGAGAGATGGAAGGAGGGGAAAGGGTGGAAGAATTTTATTTTGCCTCTAGTTCCAAGATA
This sequence comes from Bombycilla garrulus, assembly GCA_013400315.1. Lineage (NCBI taxonomy): Eukaryota > Metazoa > Chordata > Aves > Passeriformes > Bombycillidae > Bombycilla > Bombycilla garrulus. Next base: position 169,968 of record VXBU01003172.1, on the reverse strand, counting down.
TAATCAACCTAAAGGGGAGAGAGCAAGGGAGAGAAAGGAAAGGCAAAAAAAAAAAAAAAAA
>VXBU01003172.1:145156-169850 GCA_013400315.1 Bombycilla garrulus | reverse complement strand
AAAAAAAAAAAAAAAGCAGAGATTTGCAAACCTACATTTGACAAACCCTAATTTGGGAAATTATTTTGTATATCAAACATCTTTGATTCCTAATGATGAGCTGTTTTTCAAAGAGAAGAATGATCCCTGGTGAGCTTAGGAGGGAAGTGGAGCTCCATAAAACACTACTTATGGGCTTTATTAGATGTCCTATCAGATGTCAGGTTCATGGAGAATTAACAGAAATCACACACTTTCTAAAACACGAGAAAACAGCCAACTTCTGATGGCTTGGTTGATCCTGCTGTGCTCTGCTGGGGCCTGTGGCTGGGGGCGAGTTACAGACAGCCAAGATTTCTGAAGATCCCCTCACTGGGGTTTACTTGTCTAAATGAGGATGGAAAAAAGCTTTGCAATTTGCTCTGGGAGGAAGGGGCAGTGGCTTGCAGAGCCCTCCAGCAGCCAGGCAGTTGTTTAAGCCCAGGAGCTGCTGTCCTTGTGCTCCCACAGCCCACAGACCTTGTGCTGTCTGCCATGGGTGACAACAGGGACAAAGCAGGGGCAGCCCAGCATGAGAGAATCCCACAAACTGCACCTCAAACTCAAGGATTTAATTTTAAGCCCCTTTAGAAATGACAAAATCCCCTCCCTGTGAAAGCACCAATTGACTTTGTGGCACCTCCACCTTTCCTTTTGTTTCTTCCAAGGACGTGGTGGAACTCACCGTGTCCCGATATCTGTACTCACAGAGCAGCACCCTGAGCCTCCTGCCACGATGGGCACCCAAACAACTTCCAAAATGTGCTGTGAGAAACAAACACTATCTGTACAAAGACTCTGTGCCCAGGGAACGTGGCACACGTGGCACAGGGATGGGCAAACTCTCCCATTTATTGGTACAGATGATGCACAAGAGGCTCCTGGTGCCCACCTGAGTGCTTGTAGAGCAATCTCACCATGAACATCTCCATGGCTGAGCCTGCTGTTTCTCTCCCTGGCCACAAACTCCAGCTCAGTGCTGGCGTTTAAAACACCAGAGGACTGAGAGAAGGGTCACTGGGACCAAGGAAAAAAATTCGGCAGATGATGCACGAGCTTCTCTTCGGTTTATTGTAGCTTTTGTAAATCCTCCCTGAGAACTGGAAGTTGCCAAATCTCCTCCCCAAAGACGCACGCTGGAGCTTCCAACGCCCCCAGGACTCATTTTTGTACAACAGGTTCCAAGAGAGTCAGAAAATGCCAGTGAGTGAGCAGGAGCCAGAGCCTACTTCAGCACACTTGGCTGGCCTTGCAGCTCTCTGAAATCTCTGTTTGCACTGGAGCTGGAAAAAAGAGATTTTTATCACTTGAAAGCACAACTGTGGTCCCAGAGCAAGCAGGCTCGGAGATGCTGCGAGCTCTGCTCAGCAGCTCAGACACAGGGCTGAGCATGGCCTGGAGGGGCTCCGGTGTCCCCAGGGCAGCACAGGGGACACGGGTGGGGACAACACAGGGGGGACGTGATGGACAGCACAAGGGGGACATGGGTGGGGACAGCCCAGGGGACACGGGTGGGATAGCTCGGCCTCCTGAAAGCTCCTCCATCTCCTGAAAAAGCTTTTCCTGGAGTGAACTCTCCAGGTGAGCGATTCCAGAGGAAATGTCTCCCGGTGCTGAGTCTGCAGCACACCGTGGCCAGCACAGGGTGAGCAGAGCTGCCTCTGCCTGCACTGCTCCCCAACCAGCGGGGGTTTGTGGCTGCTCTCCCCGACCCCAACACATCCCACCACAAATCCACACCTCTCAGGTTTGTCAAGAACCCCAAGAAATCCAAGGCACAGACAGAAAATGGACTCTGCAACCTCCTGGTAAGAGCATCTCTCATCTTCCTTGTTGTGCCTTAACATTGAAGGATCACAGCCCAGCCTGGCAAACTTTACTCAAGACAGGAATAGGAGTTCAGGCATAAACGGGATCTAAGCATAGCTATGGACTTGCCATTCATTGGCCAAATTATTAGCATTATCATCTGGCTCAAAACAAAAAAATTAACTTCTTGAACATGAAAAAGAAACAGTCTCCACCTGGATTTCTAAGAATTGTCTTGTTTGTCCTAAAATTAAATGTATAGCTTAACCTTACAGTGGGAATTTTTTTGTGGGTTGGTTTTTTAAACACCCAAAAACTTTCCTTCAAAATGTGAATTCAGTGTTAAATCCAGAAAACAACATTATTAAGTACCTTGACAGAGCAATGTCTGGGGTCTGTGGGCAAACTGCATTTCCCATCTGGACACTCTTGGGCTCCAAAATCTTTGCTCACCCTTGGCTTAACCCTTCTTTTGTAGTACCAGGGATCTGATCCTATGCTCCGCTCCATCATTTATATGTCAGCACCACTGCTGGGGTTAGAGGGCTAGAAATTAACATAATTAAATGGTGAATCAAGCTCATTTATTTCTAATTTCCCTCACGATGGGAGGAAAAATAAAAAGCTAAAATAAGTTTCAACCATGAACCCTCAAAAATTAGCTTTCCACCTTTAATGCACATTGGAGTCAGAGCTCCTTGCTGTTGAAAACAGAGTTAAAGCAAAGCTGCCACGTGTCCTGGTGAAGGATGGATGTTAATGGATTCTTTTTTGGAAGGAGGATTTGGGCCATTTTGTCCATCTAATGACTTTGAAGAAAGGCAAAATATTAAACGTGAACGTGTCCACGGGGGCCTCACTTGCAGGTTTTGAGCAGGCAGCAGCAAACTCTGCCACAGCATCTGCGTTGTACACTTCAATTTGCTCCACTCCCAAGCTGGGAAAATCAGTTTAAAAGCCAGGCAAAATCAAAAATACCTTTTATACTGAAAAGAGAGAAGTGAAAGGTGTGGAAAGGTATGAGCCCTTCTTAGGAGCTGTTTTGTTACATGAAAATTTACCACTGAACATTTACAAATGTTCACGTCTCCTCTGGGTAATTTAGGATTAACCTGGAATATTTAATTGTTGTCATTAGATTTTTTCATTTTTTTTAAATCTAAAAAAATATCAATGAACACTTGTTTTGGTAGTTTAAAAGTGTACTGGAAACATCATGAGTTGAATGTTTTGTTTCATATTACAGCTTTTTATTTCATTAGGATGATAACAACTGGAAGTTTTGTCCTCCAAAACTACACTGAACCCATGATGCCAAACAGCAGCTGAGCACCAGAAATTTCCAGGAATATTATTACATGATAATACTTGTTTGGGCTGAAAATGTACTTTTAAACAGAATAAAACCACCTGATTTTCTACCCTAATTTCAGATAAACACCAACCGGGCTGCCTCAAATTAAACAGAGTGCCCCAAATGGAGTTTCCATTAGAGAGAAACCTCTTGAATTTATTGTGTCCCTGGCAGGAAAACATTCTCTTGTCCTCAGCCTTGCAGCCACCCCTGGATTGGAGAAAAGGAAATGGACATGGCCCCTGCTCCTGGGATTTTCCATCTGGCAGGAGTTGGAGCTGGGAGAGGTTCCCAAGATCCAGGCAGAGATTTACATGTATAAATAGTTAATTTAAGAAAACATCTCATTCATTTACACAACTGTGGCAGTCCTCTTTAAATTCAGTCAACTGCTCTGCCCTGTGGTGAGGGAGATGACAGAAGAATTCAAATCAGGACAAACATAATTGGTTAATCAGAGTTTGAGGAAAATCCTCTGCTCCCTAATAAGAGCTGGAATGCTGATTGCCGGAGCCCCTGCACGGGATGCACCTGCAGCTGCTGCTGTGCCTGCCACCAAAACACCCCAGGAATTCCAGCTGGAGCTCAGGGAGTGACCTGGAGCCGATTCCTGTCCCAGAGATCCCGTAACTCAGAGCAGGGACAAACCCCAGTGCGGTCGGGCAGCGGGAACAGCCCGGGAGGGGACAAAGGGAGATTTTGGGCAAGGATCAGAACTGCCACAGCTCACTGGAAATGCTGTGGCCATGCCAAAGCAGGAAAATGTGGGCAATCCCCTGTTGGGAGCTTCCAGCACCTTCACAACCAGGAACTGTGCTCATTTTAACAGAATGTTACTGTTTTGCTGTGAATTTGGTGAACACAGCGACCCAAGCAGCATTCAGGGTTGCTGGGAAGCTGAGCACATCAGGCTCTCTCTGCTCCGTGGCAGAAGGATTTCCAGCCTCCAGAAGGTTTTTGTGGCCTCCTCTAACTTTCCTCTAGAATATTCTCATGTACTCCTGGAATGTGGACATTTCCCATCAGGACCTCATTAAAGCTTCATGTAAGGAGAATCCGCTCCTGGTTTGCTGGATTTGTTTGTTTCATTAGTCATTTGTTATTAATTTGCTTTTTACAGAGTCACTGCACTCTGAAGTCAGTGGAGGTTACTGCCCACCTCTCTCTCTACCTGTGCCTTGGAGTATTTGGAACCACAGCTAAAAACCACATGCCCTGTTCCCACAGGATTTAATTTTACATTAATCCTTTTGGGCTGAAACTCCTTAACCTGAAAACTCCTACTGCTCCTTCCTTTTGTCCTGGTTTTTCACTGCTCCACCAAGCCCCAGGTCACCTTGAGGCCCTCCCCACATCTATTTCACAGCTCTGCTTGGATCATGGGCTCAAATACCGGATTGAAATGAGCAGTGCACCCAGAGATCCACTGATGAGTCAGGATTTAAAACACCCAGCAATGTTTGAACACCTAACGAGGCCAGACAGCAGCTGGACCAAGTTAAATGCCCTGGAGAAATCCAGGTACATTGCACTGTCCCAGTTCCCCTCCTGCAGGAGAAATTCAATCCTGTCAAGAAGATAATGTTTGTATGACAAGATTTATATTCCTCCCTGCTGGCTGTCATTAATTGTATTTTACCCTCTAATTCTTTGTTAATGAGGTTTGGGGTTAATCATGATGTTTTTACCTGGAATCGGGGTCAGACTGGTCTGTTGTTCCCTGGAACCTTTTAAAAACACAGGTTGGAGGTTGGTAAGTTCTAAGGGACATTTAAGGTTCTTAGAAAAATGATTTCTTGTAGTAAAACATCAAAAGTGAAATCTTGGTGCTGCTGAAGTAGATGGGAAAACTCTGATTTGCCTCAGTAGTGAAGGAAAGATTTCACTGAAAACTGTAGGGCTAAAAAAATAACTGAAAATACGAACACTGAATTTAGCTTAACACTAAAAAAGAACACGAAATGGCAAGTGCTATTTGCCTCAAGATCCTTCCAGCTGTGAAACAAAATGTCAAAATTTTGGTGGAAGCCAAAAAAAAATAGTTGAAAATCCAATTTCTCATTGAAAAATGCTTTACATGGTAAATTTTCAATCAGGAAAATTTCTCCTACTGTCTCTGACCACTCCAGTGCAATCCCTGCCTGAAGAGTCTGCAGTCCCTCCCGGAGTGCCAGGTCTACAACTCCCAAACTGGGGCCACTTCCCAAGAGTTTTTGAGCCACAGAAATGTTTGTCATCAGCTAAAACCCAACCAGAACAGCATTTCCAGGCTCTGAATCAGAATAAAAGGTAATTTGGAGCACAAAATAAAAAGAGAATGGGAAAAGGAAAAAAGGGGAGAGAAGGAAGGAAAGGGGAGCGGCTGGAATGATTATTTATGAGAAATTAAAATAGTTTCAGTGATACACATTCCACACATTTGCTCAGTTTTGTTAAGCATGCACTGAATGTTCTCCATCTGCTGGAACAGCAACTCGAATAAGAGATATTTCACCTATAGAAATTTACTTAAATATATTTATATCAACATCTATCAGCACATATTTGTATGCCTATATACACACACGGGTTTGGCTGAGGATTTTTGTGAGATATCACCAGGATCATCTTAAAGAAAAAAAAAACCCTCTACAGCAAAACATCTGCACTTGCTATTCCAGATACAGACACCCAGGAGAGCATAAATTTCCCTGAATAGATGTATTGTTTTACCATTTATTTCCCCACTTCCTCAAAATGCCTGCTCATCTGAATTTCCAATATATTAGCTGTATTTGGTGTGTGCACGGTTCCCCTTCACTACACCAGAGCAGATTAGTGCTCGTTCGCCTCTTTCCTTGCTTCTCTTCAGATCGTTACACATGACAAAACAACTGTCCTAATTACAGCAAGTGTTCCCAGCTCTGTCACCGTGACAATTACTGCAATGAGGGCTCAATATCTGCAGCAGACAGTAAAGTATTACTGCAGTTGTGTTTGATAGTGCTCAATTGTCCCCTGGAGGATTCTCCCGAGCGGGGTTTGCTGTGGGGTGAGGCTCCCCCCGTGCTCTGCCCAGGGGCTCTTTGCTAACAGGGTTCAAAAGGTGACCCCGAGGCTGGGCTGTGGGAAAGGATGGGGTTTGGGGTCCGGGGAGAGGAACACCGGGACACAGGGCTGGGGTTTTCCCATCCAGCTCCTCTCACTCCCAGCCAGAGCGGAGGCACCGGCCCCTTCCCGAGTCTCCACAACTCCAGCAGCAATTCCGGAGCTGTTCCCGCCTTCCCCTGCTCGCAGGTGCAGCCTGACAGGCTGATACTGCTGCAGACCCCAAACATCCCCTCCAAAATCACATCCCTGCATCCCTCAGGAGCCTCAGAGCCGCTGGCACAGCTGTGGCCCCCCTGTTCCTGCAGGATTTCTCCTTTGTCTGTGCACATGAACGGGTCCATCCCGACCCTCCAGCAGAGCCCAGGGATGGCCCTGCTCTGCCCGTCCCTCTCCAGTGACACCGCACACCTCTAACCCCAGCTCCCTCCCCTGCCAGCCCTGCAATCCCAGCTCCTCAGACAGGGATTTAGCTCTTCCCAAAGGCCTTGCCTTGACCTGCACCACATTCCCTTCATCCCGTGATGAAGCCGATGTTCTCTGCATTTATAGTCCATTATGTTCCTGAAGCTGGTTCATTCGGATGTCCTCCTTTTAAATCCCATCAACAATGCAGAACCAGGAGCTGTGTGACCATCTCACTTGACCAGAGACAGGAGTGCAGGGCCCTAATACTGAATATTGATCCTGGCAGCCTAATGCTGCCACAGATAACTTGGCGTGACCTGACCAGTGTACTTAAAGTCTGGATTTCTAATTTTCCTTGGTCAGGAATAAAGCAATATCTTATTTACCAGATAACATCTTTATTATAAGCATCTTGCACAGCCTTTCCACTTCAGCCCACATGGGTTTCTTCTGCTCTTGGCATGGATCAATGCAGTCAATATTTCTGACTGCAAAGCTTTGTATGACTTACACATATTTAAAAGGCTAAATCCCAATCAACAACTCCTCTGCTTGAACATAACCATTATAATCCTTATCTTTGATCCTCTGGGCTGCAGCGAGCAGGGAAAGGAAGGAGTACATCTCTCCAGCTCTCAGGAAATAGTTATGATGACAGCAGGAGATAAACAACACGGCCTGGCTTTGCTGGCTGGAATTTCTCCAGCAAAACCAGTAAGTGGTGCTACGGTTTCATGAGCCCAGACTGGCCAGCGAGCCCTCAAACTGGAGTGACAACCCCTGAGGCACCAAAAGGTGTAAAAACCCTGGAGCCAAGCTCCAGAGCCTCTCCAGCACTGAGACTTTACAGGAGATTTGTTTCACACGTGGGGAAGTCGAGGTGTATTAGAACATCTCCACAGAGATACCCCCACCAAAGGGAGGGGAAGAGGGTCAGAGCCACAGCTCCATTTAGCACCACTTGGCTTTTTCACCAGATGAGATGAAGTTCCATAAATCAAGCCGGGGAGCTGCCTAAGTTATGCTTAGGGAGTTGAATTTAATCACTCCAAGGCTTGTTTTAGTCCTGTGAATTTCCAATGGCACAACCAGCCTTTCTGCAGCATATGGAGGCCACAGAAGCTCAAAGCAAGCACATTTCAACTGGAGGGTTTCACTTTTGAGGGTCAAGTTGTTGGCCAGCCCCACGTTTTGCTGCTACCCCACCAAATCCCACTAACACAGATTCAGCTTGGTCTGCCAAAAGAGTGGTTTCAGCAGCGAAGATTTTACTAATTCCCTAAATGAAATAAGCTCTATCAGCAAAATCACTTAGGTTTAGTACAGATGAACCTGTGCTGAAGGATGTACCAACATAGAAAAAATAAAAAGAATGACAACCCTAACCAAAATTATTGTGCTGACAAAAGTTTTTACTGACCTTAAGAGTTCCTTCAGAAAAAATTCACCAGAAAAGTCAAGTAGGGAAAAGAGAAAGGCAAACAGGGTGGGAGGGCAGGGAAAAGAATGAAAAAAGGATTCCTTTTGGCCCAGCAGTCAAAGTATTTTCTGAAGTTCTTGCTTTGCTCTGGAAACAGCCAAGCAACTTCAAAAGGCGTGTTTGTTTTATTGAGAGATCTCAGAGATCTTTTGATATGTGCCTTGTGTCCCAGTCCTGCTCGCTCCCAGCCAGGGTGAAGCAGCTGAGGTCAGAGAAGCTCCTCCATGGGAAAAGGACACGAGGAAAGGAGCAGGCCCTCGTCCTCAGCAAGGCTTTAATCAGAGCTCAAAACTACACTGAGTATTTGCCAAAAGGGGCAGCAGCAGAGCCCAGGAAAATGTGCCCAGGTTTTGGTTTGCAGGAGGCAGTCAGACAAACTCCACTCGAGTTCCTTTGTTCAGCCATGGAAGGAACAAAACTGCAGGAACTGCAACTGTAATTAGTTTTGTTCTTTTTTTCTTTTAAGCGTCTCCATTTCTCATAGAGTTTACACATTTATAGGCAGGAAAACTTTCTCTTCTGCAGAGAGCTTCCAAAATGGTCTGTGCTCAAGTTGTTTCACACATATTACACTGACACTTCCCATACTATGTGAATATCAGCATCTTAACATTGGGGCATCTCCTCACTATTTGCATTTATAGCAGACTTTGGGAGATTGAGTTATCAAAAAAAGAGGCTGCCTTTGAGTCATGCTTAGGCTAAAGTGCTCAACGAGGTAACAGTTTTCAAAACTGTGACCATAAACCAGATAGTGCTCAAAAAAAAGAAAAAAAAGAAACAGCAGAGAGAAATAAAATTGTATGGACATCTTGTGCAGAGATTATTTCTTAATGTGTGTATGTAAAGTAGTCAGCAGAATGGATGTTTCTGCTGCCTTTGGTTCCCACTGCAATAGAAACCATTAGAATAATTTATCACAGAAAACTTGAGAGAGCAGGGAGGGAATAGGGGCTGCAGAGTGAAAAGCTCTTCTGACCTAATCTCTGTTCTTATCCCCAGGAATGAATTTCAGAGCTGAAGCTCCAGAGAACAGCAGCAAAAGAAAAAAATGATTCTGGTTGATTTTCAACTCCACTTCTTGGGCCTCTCTCTCCCCATTAATTGGGAATTTTGGCAGATCATAGAGACAATCAAACAGATTTTGTCACCAGTGTTATTTTGCCTTAACAGGATGTTATGGCCTCAGAAACATTTCTTATGACACAGAAAAATGTTTCCCCTCTGGTTTAAACACCAAATGATTGTTGATCATAAGGACATAACCCAGCAATGCTCACATGCTGCACAGACCAAGTTTCTTCGTAATGCAGACTTTTCTCAGAAATTAATTTATGGCAAAGGTTGCCTGAATTGAGTAGGAACTCTTACATCTGTTTCAGGGTCTAAAAACAAAAAGGAAAGGAGAAAACGAAGAATAAAGCTACACTTAGCAAAGCATTGCTCAGGCCAGGGTCAGACACAGCTCCCTGCAGAGGTTCCTCTTCCATTAAAAAAAATAATATTTTTGAGCTATAAATTGCAGAAGGAAGGTAAGGATTTGACAAAGGAAACCAGACTCTGCTTAATTTAAAGGAAATGAACATTTTCAATAAACTTGATAGATCCCAGCCACATGCTGAACATCATGGAGGGCCCTGCTTTTCTATAGCTACAATAAAAATAAAATAAAATAAATAAAATAAAATAAATAAAATGTTTTTCTGGAGACCTGTTGCAGACAATGCTCCCTTCTGGCAATGCTGCCCCCGCTCCTGCTCCCTCCCACACGTGGCATGTGCCTCTGTGTGTGTTTGCAGATGCACTTCTCTCTCATTTTTATTTATTTGCCTCAACAGCGTGGGCAGAAACTGAATCCAGAGATTTTTGGCTCCTTTAGCTCTGCGTTGCAGCTCTTTTATCTCATTCCTCACAAGGAGCTGGGATGGTGCAGCCACGTGACTTTGAGTGGAATTAGGGAAAAAAAGAGAAACTCTGAACCTCAGGAAGAGGCTTCAAGAGAGAATCCAAGCCCATGCCTTGGATTGAACCTCAAAAATCCCAGGGTGTCATTTCTGAGAGGCTCCAACTCTGATCCCAACAACGCCATTTGTAGCAAACTATTAATGGAGAACAATGGCCCGACCCCAAAACTTATTAAAATGGACATCATGAAAAATATCTGGGAATTGAGAAGCAGAAGTGAACCAGTGGTTGTAGACACAATAAAAAAGCCTTTGAAAATGCCCTAAAGCCAAATACATATTTTCAAAACTGCAAGTTTTACCCATTTTTTTTCTTGGGAGAAAAAAAATCTCTCTATGACCTTAGGGCACAACAAATATATTAGGCATAGATCATTTCTAAGTGTTTTTGGCCTTTGTTAGGGAAACATCAATTTTTGCTGTTTGCAAGTACTTTTTCTGGCCACACACAAACCTCCTGCCTCACCCCAAAATGTCCTTTTGCTTCTTTCCTTATTAAGTGCCACGATGTTTGAAAAACCCCAACACTGCAAACAGCTGGGCACGAGAGCAGGGGAATTTTGCAGATCAGTGGGTCCAGGGGTGTCCAGGGGTGATCCCTGGGGTGCACACAGCCAGAGGAAGGTGTGACCCCGTGGGGTGGCAGCCAGTCCTTCTCCCCAGCCCAAACTCTGCCCTCCATCAGCCCCTGCCAACACACACACCTGGCCTCAGAGCCCCAGCAGAGCAAACCTGCCCAAAACCACACAGAGCCACCCAAAAATGCTCCTTTTGCACTTAACTCAGAGTTCTGATTAGCAGCAAGATGAAAAACTTGGGTAGAACGGCCTGAAAAACGCTGAGGTTGGAATAGGTGAAAGCCAATTCTTAAATAGTTCCAAAGTTCTCAAAATGAGCCACTTCTGCTTCATTTTTTATCCCCATCACAGTAATTTATCACTCATATTCTGGCTTTTAGGTGAGCTTCCCTGTTTTCTGCAAGACTTCAGGAAGAAAACAGAAAGGGTATTGCTGTTTCTGGAGGAGGAAATTCTGGAGCTGCTCCTCAGGGCTGGGGTACCACAAAAATTCCTTCTCCTGCTGGATGGCTCTGGCACAAACCAGCCCCAACCTCAGGTCAGAAATGCTGGACTGGTGCAACTTTAATCAGCACCAAATCACCTCTGGAAGCTTCTGCTTCCAGCACAGCACATCACAGTAACAACACCATCCCAAAAAATCCAACCTGGGGCAAAAACCTCACGGCTTTTCACAAGCAGCGAGTCAGTCACCCTCTCCAAAACTGCCAACAACCACGCAGCAGGAGCAACCCTGCGCCAACAGATGAAGAAACCAGCTCCAGCTTCAAAAGCACAACAAAAACAGGCTCAGAGTGCCCAAAAGTGCCATTTAAAACAGAAAACACGAGAGTCAGAGCTCACAGCGAGGCTTACCAGGGCTCCCAGCGAGGGCAGCAGCTCTGTTCTCCACGTGGGAAGCAGGTGCAGGATTTTTGGCTCAGCCCTTTGCCCAGGATAAATAAATTCCCAATCACACCCGGAATCTTTAACAGCTGCTCAGAGAAGAATCAGCATTTTTTTAAAGGGCTATGTAAGCACGGTAGGGAAAAGCAGTGAAATTCCTAATGGGAGAGATCCCTTCTGTAAATACCTCTCAGGAAGAGAGTGGGAAACAAAGCTTCAAATGGCCAACATATATAAATAAACTAACACCCTATAACCACTTGAAATTGTCTTCTTAAACTTTTTAAAATACTGTTGATGAGCTTAAAATGAAAGAAAACACCAGCCCTGCAAGAAAAAATACACTTTTCCGAAACCTGTTTGTCTAATAGAGAAGCTGCTTCTCTAATTAAGCAATTAAGGCTCAGCAAGGCAGACGATATTATCACATAAAGGTCACTTCAAATGAAGAGGAGCTGAAAAACACTGTTGTTGGAGAGTTTTGTGAATGATCTCCTTATGATGGGGTGGCTGCTGGTTCGAAAGGAGCCGAGATTTTGTCGTCAGGGTGTTTGGATTGTGTTCGGCTCTGAACCGGCCCTGGGAGCACCAGGCTCTGCTCCTGGGGCTGGCACAGCTCCTGCTGGAGCCTCATTCCCTCCTTCCCCTTCCAGTGTGCATCTCACCCAGCCCAAACCGGGGAGGCTGGGCTGGATCTGACACCTGTGGAGTGACAAGGTGCAAGTGGAAGTGGAAATGACCGGTGGAAGTGACAATGGGGAAGTGGAAGTGCCAAGGCAGCGGGTGCATCACCCTGCTCTGCATCCACCCCCGGGTGCTGTCGGTGCCGAGCTGCCCTGGGGATGCTGCAGCCCTGAAATGCAGAAAATCCCTCAGCACCCCACAGAGAGCAAACAAAAAAGGAAGCCCAGGCCGAGACCGGGGGATCTGAACAGTTTAAATAGAGCTGATGTGATAATTAATGTCCAGTGAGGGATTTGGGGGAAAGAGGAGGGACAAAACATAACAACAATTTCCACCTTTATTTTAAGTTCTTTTGACAGATGGGAATATTTTCTGTTATGCTACTTGTGGTTTGGGTAATGAGATTAGGCCTTGCATAGCAGGAAGCAGAATTAACTTTGTTTACTTAAAGTGACACCGTCAGCTTGGAAAATCACATTTCCATCTGAAATGCAGTGCCTACTATCATTACAAATAACCCTTGAGATCATGATAACTAGAGGAGATTAGAGATGAAAAGAACATGTTTCTCCTTCTCTGCATTTTTGTTTTTTCAGATACACTCGGTTCACGCTGTGCAGCTGAGAGCATTCCCTGCAGCAGAGTCCCCACAGCTCCCAGTCCCTCTCTGTCTCTCCTGTCCCTCCTGTCCCTCCTGTCCCTCCTGTCACCCCCGTCCCCTCCTGTCCCCTGCACTGCTGAAGGTGCAGGAAGCAGCAACAGGCTGGGGCTGAGGGGAAAAGGATGAGAGCCCCTCTGGTCCCATCCTGAAAAAACATATCCCTAAAGGCAATCAGTGTGGCAGGAAAAAAACCAAAAACAAACCAACATAGCAGCACTTAAAAATGCATCTAACATTGTGTATACACTGAAATTAAAATTTAAGAAAAATGAAGACTAGGATTTGTAGATGCTGGTTGATTATGAAAGTCCCCAGCACAGGCCCTGGAGTGACTTCCACTGAAGGGCTCAAAAATCCTGGGTGTTATCAGCTGCTGAACCACACAGGCAGCAGGATGGACCCCCGGGAGAAGAGGGAAAGGCTTTACAACAGGAAATTTCCCAAATAACCTGGGATGTGTTAAATGAGCAGGCTGCAGGGAAAACAGAAAGAGGAAGGGGTGTCCTGCATCCTCCCTGCTGTTCCTACATTGGGGCTGGGTGGCAATAATCCCAGCAGAGCTGCTGGAGGGGACAGCCAGGCTACTCCTGGTGCTTCTCCCTCCTCGGGCAGCCAAAGCCGAGCCCAGGGCTCGTCCTCGAGGAGTTTGCTGAGCTGTGACCCTGGCAGTGTTCACACAGCCAGGAATTGCCTCCTCTCTGGCACAGGCACTGCTGCTTCATGTCAGCAAGAGTGACAGGTAAAGAGAAAAATCTGGGCCCAGCACGGAGATGGATCCAAAATATATAAATAACCAATTAAGAGAAAATATTAATAAAAATATTGTAACAGATCCCAATCTGCTGCTGAGTACCAATTGCCAGTAATAATCTCTATGGTAACTGAACTCTCTTTGGCCTCTCTCTGTATGCAACTAGTGTTTTATGTTGTTGTTTTTTTTTTCCCTTCCCCTATTTTCATGGAAAGTTTTCAAAACTGGTTTAAATATTATGATATTTTCCTCTTCAAGTGCTAACTGGGAGAAGTACTGACTTTGTGTCAGTCTCTAAGCACATTTTCCCTTCCTTACACGACTGCCTTAGAGGTGACTTTTGGGAGGCCACTGACTGGAAGTTCTGCTCAAACACAAAACAGGTGAGGGAAGTTTTCCAAACCTAAGAGATTAAAATATTGCCCAGGAACAGATAAACTGATTGGGAAGAAAGAAAAAATATACCATGTGAAGATGTTGCTTTCAGTAGCTGGGGAAACTATTTATTTATTTTTTTTTTTTGGAGGTTTCTTTTTGGTTTTTTTTTTGGGGTTTTTTATTTTGACCTGGCTTTTTTTGCCAGCTGCTCCCTTAATCCCAGCAGCATTTCTGGGCTCTGGGGGTTCCCCTCATTGCTCCTGCTTTGGCTGCTGGGTCCAAAGGAAGGCATCACCTTTAAGAGCAGCATCTCTCAGCAAATATTTGTTGTGTTACACCACAGATGAGGGGCAAAGTTTGAAGGGGGAACACAGAATCCTGTGAAAACTCTTCCCATCTGCACCTGTAACACCCTGGGGTTCACTCAGCTTCTCCTCACTGCAGCACAAATAATTATAACAATTTTACAGGGGAAGTATCAGACCTTTCTTCAGTCTGGCTTTTTTAGCTGTAACTGTTACGGCAAAAGATCCCAAACGAGAGGGTTTGGAATTAGATGCAACCTCTGAGTGAAGAGATGATCTTGATTTCCATTCTGAAACATTTCAGAAAGGGCCATGTGAGCAGTTATCTCTCTTTGCCTTTAAACTCAGGTTTCTTGTTAGAGACAGAGAACATTTAGGTGCTGAGGGGTTGTGTAAAATCCCTGTGGAAGTTCATGTTTGGAGATGCTGGGTAAATCAGAGTCATTCTACAACTCTTGCTCCTTTTTACAACAGCCCAAACCAAGACCTTGGAGCTGGAGTGGTGCAGTGAAAAAAGATGGAGCTGGATTCAGATCCAGATCTGAATTTCCTAGTGGTTGCCTGTCTTCCATCTGTTTGTACTTGGATGTCTCTTAGGATATAAGCAGCAGTTCTGGAGTGTCACACATGAATAAAGTGGATAATTATAAAATTAAAAGATATAACGTGCTTCTAGGGGAGATAAGACTACAATTAAAGAGTATAAACAAAGCTGAGTCTGATGTTCAGACTGATATATTTATTCATTAAATGTAATAACATAAACAAGACTATTAACTGTCATATTTTAATGATACTGTACCCTGCAAAACGTACTCAGGAAAAAGTCCTATTGACTTCAATAGCAATGCCACATAAATTTAAATCATGGCTGCAGTAAAACAAAATGTCATCATTCTTGCTGAGGATTCTTTGTTGTAAATATCCCAAAATGTTAAAAAAACCCACAAACCTGTAACTCACTGAACGGAGGCTGAGCTCAAATGTTTTATCTGCAAATCTGGAAGAAGCCAGTGGGCAATGCAGAAACCTGTTCCCCAGATAACTGAAATTCAGGATTCCCAGGAGGGGAAAACAGCCAGGCAAAGCTGCTGTCTATCCCATGTCTTTCTGGAAAACACTGGACATATTTTTGCCCAGGAGATGGCAAAATCTGGGCAAATGTCACTTCATATCAGCAGTGTTAAGATCAGATTCTGACCTTTTTAAATATTGTTAACAGTCAGCAAGAGAGGAAGCCTTACAGCAAAAATTTCTATCTGGAAAATATGCGATAACTTGCTTGGGGTGTATAAAAAGCCAGCCTGGAAGGAGAAGAATTTTTTATTTTGCCCTTGCTGCAGCAGCAGCAGCAGTGCCAAGGAGATGTAAAATGGGACCACTCAGAGTCGCAGCAATTCCGGGCACCAGGCGGGGCAGAGGCAGCTCTGGTGTGAGCAGCACAAGCACAGGTGACCTCCACAGGGGCCCCAGCCCAAATCTGTGACCCGGGAGGGCTGGTGTCAAATGTTCCTGGCAGAAGCCCTGATTACATTCCCTGGCGCTCGCCGCACGCTCGGCGTCACTTGAAGTGCCGAGAAAACGAGCGCTCGCTGTGCCATGACAAAGGCCATTGGTTGCCTCTTTATTGAGCCTGATACATATGGTGAAAACATATTGACTAATTACTTGCCATTTTCAAAAACTGAAACCACTCCAAAGCCAGGCCCAGGATAATAGAACAAGACGGAGAAGGGAGAATAAGGACTGGGAGAACGGGGAGGGGGAACAGCCTCGCTCTGCGACTGCTCATCCCTCATTCAACATCTGCTTTGAAAAATGCATGGAACAACAGCTCCCTGCTCCGAACTGCTTAATGAAATCCGGGAAATTGAAGCACCTGATTAGTACAGCTGTTCAGAACACAGGCTGCCTGAGGTTCTCGGGCACAGTCAGAGCAGCCTGCTCGCCCACAGGAGCAGCACCAGGCTGGGACTCAGCTCTGCGGGGCTCAGCTTCCCGCTTTCCAGGATCCTGGAAGTGCCCCAGCCAGGCAGGGAGAGCCCTGCTCCGGGCTGGTGGAGCACTTTGATGGAGATGGATTGAAGGGGAGAGGGATTGAAGAGTGGAGAGCGAGTCACTGGGACACAATTCCCGTTTCGGTGTTCCGAACGCAAGCAGCTGCCGGCAGGGAGCCCCTGGCAGGATCCCCAGCACAGCCCTCACAGGAGCCTCTTTAGTGCCACCTCAGTGCCAGCACCTCTGACAAACCAGTCCACTCAGCTGATGAGGAATCCTCCCTAAGCAGTGGGACGAACGTTTGACAAGTTAATTTCAAGGTAGCTCATGGAGTAGAAGCGACGGAGAGCTACACAAGTGTAAAAAAAGAGAAATGTTGCTGGATAAATTCTGCCAGTAATGGATGTGTTACAGAAAATACACTTAAAATTCAGGCTCTTTGTATTAGAAGACAGGCTCTTTGGTTTCGAAGTGGGAATTGTGAGGGCTCGCTGGAGCTGGGGTTAACAGGAGTACAATTACTGCTATTAGAGTTTTATGATTATGAAACTTGTGCTCCTGTATCCCCAATTTAGAAATAATAGGAAATGCTACGGATGACTTTTATAAAATCAAGACAATTTATATAGAAAAAAAAATCAATAATTATTCCCTTTTATTTTTCCTTTAAATCATCCAGATAATAGAAATCAGAGACCTGAATAGGATGCCTAAAGTTAATGGCATTATTAGACAGAGAAAAAAGAAAGAGTGATCAAAAGTTTATATAGTTTACCAAAAAGTTCAGAGGTTCAGAGTCTGCAGAAACTTGCTATTCTACCAGTTAGTTTTGTTGGTTTTTTTAATTCAAGATAACTCTCCAGCCATGTTTGGAGGTTAGACGTAGTCTTAAGCAGAGACTCAACAATTTTCTATTACATTTCCATTCTATGAGAGAGAGTTGCTATTTTAGACAGACATAGATAATCTGATATCTTCCATAAAAGTTTCAGAAGAAGTTTCATTTTCCAACTTATAAACTAAAAATAAAGCACTCGAAATGATTGATTTTCCTTAAAGGCAACTGTGGAGCCTGAGTTGATAACACCCCTGGTCAAGTCCTCATAAAACTCCTGGAAGAATTCCCAGCATTTGAACAGGACCAGATATTGTTCATGCTGTTTTCCATTCCTGTTCTAAGGTAAAAACTCGGGTAGATCACCACAATTTTGCCCCTGCTGCATGAATACGAAGGTTTAACAGGCTGGCTGTTCTCCAGGGAGTGGGGAGAACTTTGTTCCATTGCCTTTTTAACAGGAGTTTGCAAACCTTCAAATCCTGCAGGTGTGAAAGCTGCTTTCCCTGCTCCGCTGGAGTTCCACCTCAACCTTCCCCAAAAGCCCGAGGAAACGGCTCCATTCTAAATTAAAGCAATGAACAGAAATCCTGGTTTTATTTTCGTTTTGTTCAAGTCGTTCCCAGGGCAGTGGAGCCTTCCCTGGGCAGCCGAGGAGCCGCTCCCTCTGTCCCGGGGGAAGCAGGAATCTCCATCATTAGGTGGTAACAAATCCTTTTAATGCCCTTATTCCTTCCAAACAGGGTTTTATTAAAATCCCCGTCAGTTTCCCAGCGGTGCGCACCCTGATGGAGCCCGGAGTGCACAGGGAGCTGGGATAACACCCTCCAAGTTCCTCTGGACACTCCGTTCCCTCCTGGAACATCCACAATTTGAATCCCTTTTGCTGCAGAGCTGCTCAGCGCAGCCAGCTCCTGCCATGCCTGAGAGTGGCACACAATGGGCTGGGAATGCCCGAGACGCTTCCTGCTCCTGCTTTTCCTATCGCTGAGCACGAGCCATCACTCGTGTCACAAGCAGGGGCCGGGAGGAAAGGCCAGTGCATTAAGACAGCACATAATTGTCATCTCTGAGTTTCTGACATTAATCGTTTTACTTCAAGAAGACAGTGGAATGTTTTGGTTTTTATTTTTTTTGCCCCCCCTCCACCTCAAGTGACAACACCCAGNTAAAAAAAAAAGAAAGACTCAAAATTTTTTGCTAATTAAAAGTAATGTGTTTTCCCATTTTTTGGCAATTTGATAACACAAAACACTTACTTGGGGGCCACAGGGGGAAACAAACTGAGACGGATAAAAAATGTTTTGTGTTCATCCAAGCAAGACTATGTTAATGCACATTATCCCATTAATGCACATCAACATCGGGAATAAGCGCGCCAATGCAAGCAAGAAGCATACACTTATCATCATTTGATAACATGTTTAATGACAGATTGACGGTTGATTTGCAAATGTGAACTGGCATCAATGTTGCTAACTTCAGCTTCTGCCGCCTCCTCTGCTATGCCAGCATATTTATGTGCATAATTTGATTTCGCAGCCACACTGTTAGTACATTTTTAATATTAACTATGCAAGAACAGACAGCCGAACTTAAGTTGCACTGATGGTTTGAGTTCATTAGATTGAAAAAGATGGGCAATGCTGACAAAGATGGAGATGGCAGCACAACATCAAAGAGGCAACACTTAACAAACACTCTCCATTTTGAACAAACCGAACTAACACATTTCATGTTGTCGGCTGCAGCAGAGCCCTTATGTACAACAGCAAGGAAAAAATATGCTCCTGCCCCGGGCACGCTGACAGCAGCTCTGCGAGCAGCTCAGCAGGCCCCTGGCCACAGAGCTGGGAGATATTTCACTCATGCTCTGCAGGTAAAGGGCTGATTCGGAGCTGGTGGCCCAGTCACAGCAGCAGAACTCAGAGCTGGAGCTGCTCCTGATTTACGCTGGGGCAAGGCAGAGCCCGTCCCCATCCACTCCCAGCGCTGCCGTTCCACAGCTGGGATTCCTCAGGATGAATAATACAGAGATTTTGCTGAGAGCTCAGCTCTCGCACCAGCAGAAGTTCTGGGAGGGGTGGGATGTCCTTCCCGTGTCACTGGACACTCCTGGTCACTGCCTGTCCCCTGGTGATCCTGGGCAATTCAGTTCTGCTCCGGAGAGAACACGTAGCAATGAGCTGCGAGGAGAATATTTCATCCTCTGCTCACATTAATGTCCGGGCATACACTGCATCTGGTATGAATTTGCTTGTTGTGCTGCAATCTATAATAAATTTGAGGCAGTAGCTTTATGGTGCACGTTGTAATTTCCAATTTTATGCTGCGGACTGACCGTCCGCAGGATTCTGACCATATAACCCGAGCCACCCTGTGCAGGATGGAACATTAGCACCTCTGAAGCACAGGCAAACCATGATTTAGACACACAATTAGATGGACCAGGTCCTCAACAATTCTCAGCTGCTGAACAGCCTAATAAACATATAGCACATAGGCCCCTGCTCTGCAGAGCTTTTCAAAATGTTCTTAAGTTTGTCCCTAATCAGCAAAGCAACTCTTCCAATTGCTGTTACTCAGAGATTACTCCTGGACCAGAATCCTGTGGTGCTCGGACCCCCATGGAGTACTGGACAAGGCCTGGGTCATTAGGAAGCTGTGATTAAATAATCAGCATAAAGTGTTGATTGCTGAATTTAATCCTGGAAACGTTTGGCAGGGAGGGACACTGAGCCAGGGAGCAGGAAAGGACCTTCATCAACCTGGAGCAGGAAAGGACCTTCATCAACCTGGAGCAGGCAGCAGCAGGAGGATTCCTGGTTCCCCTGTCCTGCTGGCAGCTCTGAGCAAACGCCTCCTGCCAGGACGCTGCCCTGCACTAGCTGATAAAACTCTTATTGTGTGCTGTGAAAGAAACCTGAGGCTTTCATTTCAGTAAAAGCTCCTGTGCAGGTCTGTGCTGGTTTTGCACAGAGCTGCACTGCAGGGAGAACTAATCCTAATTCCTGGGCATTGGGCTCAGGGTGCTGTTAAACAGGGTGCTGCACAGACCCCAAAATGAGGAATATCTGAGCAAACATCCTGGAGAGCCCTGGCTTGTGTGTGCTTGGCTGTTTTTGAACCTGCTGGTGCATGAGGCTGCAAACCCCACAGACAGTGCTGTGAGGGTGCTGTGCTGAGTGCAAGGAGAGCTCTCAGAAAGGCACCAGAGAATTCCCACTGATGCAGGGCACCAGGAAGATCTTGCTCGTCCTGGCGAGGACACAAGAGATTTTGAAAGCTTCCTAAAGAGTGAAAGAACTAGGGAAAAAAAAAAAAAAAAGGAAAAAAAGGGCCAGCAGAGACAAGTGCAAGAATGAGGCCGTGCTCAGTTTATTTTGTTGCCTTTTGAGATAACACCAGATTCTCAGTGGGCGGCTCAGAGAGGCCCAGGAGCAGCAGGGGAGCCCTGTGAGCTGAGCAGCAGAGGAGGAGCTGGTCAGCCCCTAGCCAGCCTCCAAAGCTGTCCTGTTAAACCTCGTGCTGCCCCCTCCTCACCCGGGCTGGAGCCACAGCTGGGAATGAAACAATCAGTGAAATCAGGCCGGGAGAGGAGCTGTGGCCACTGCCACAGGGACAGGAG
This sequence comes from Bombycilla garrulus, assembly GCA_013400315.1. NCBI lineage: Eukaryota > Metazoa > Chordata > Aves > Passeriformes > Bombycillidae > Bombycilla > Bombycilla garrulus. The sequence goes on along the minus strand of VXBU01003172.1, from coordinate 149,027 downwards.
CTCTCTGCAGCCCGGAGGAGCCTCCCCAGCCCAGCCCTGTCCCAGCACCATCCCGATGTGCTGCTGGCCCTGCAGGGAGGGCTCTGCAAGGGTTTCCAGCCCTGCGTTTCCCCCAGGGCTGCCCCGGCTGCTGCTGTGCCTGTGCTCTCCCAGCAGTGGCCGCGGGAGCTGCAGAGGACACAGCCAGAGTGTGACGCAGCTGCAGGGACCATTCGTTTTCTCGAGTCACAATTATCTCTGCCACCACATTTGTGTCCTCGCTCTTGTCTCGATTTAAGTAAGTTACAATTCTCCCACTCTTGTTACTGAGTAGATGCAGATGCCACTTTGTTCCGTGTGATTTATAGCCAGTAGCTAATGCTCGGTTATAATTCCCCATTTTAGACATGAAAAATAGCCTGTAATGCTCAACACAAGGGCCTCTCAACAATGATATATAATTTAAAAATTAACACGAGGACAGAGGAGGCACGGGATTTTGAACTAGGGACTCTCTCATTCAAAGGTTAAATCTCTACAAGGTGAGCTAAAGGAATTAGTTGAGTTATTAAGTAAATGCCTCTGTTCTGTTTTCCCAGTACATTAGCTGTTGCAGCCTTTTCCAGTTCAGTTGTGTTCCGCCCCAGCATGTTCAAAGTGCAAATGCTCGTGGCACTGTGTTCACACATTTGCTTTTTTTCAATGTCAAACAAACTGGAGCTGTTCAGAGCCAAAGGTCAGAGTGGAGGGTCCTCAAGGAAATCTCCTGGGAAATGATGTGATTGCTCTCATGTCTTTATTGTGTATAAAATCAGGCTGCATACGTGGCTCGTCCTTTCCAAGCATCTTAAAGCTGTAAATGAGTCATGACTCATTCCTGCAACACCTAACTTATGTAAGTGGTCTTGCTAATTTACTGGAATATCTCGCATAACTAATCATTTCCAGGATCAAACTCGGAGGCCTCAGGAACCTGGGAGTTGTGAAGAGCTCCTTTAGGAACAGAGACGTTCAATCTCACCCTCACGGGAGGAGCAAAAGCAGAAGAGGGGACAGGAGCTGCACCGCCCGCCTCGCTCTGCCAAAGCCAAGCCATAAACCCCTCTCGGGAAAACCCACAGCTCAGAACTTGGGGAGCGTGGGGAGGGAAAAGAGCTTGGCTCTGGAGAGCTCTGGGACGTGGCATTCTTTTCCTGCCTGCTCTCTGTTCCTGGGAGGTGCAGATCATCCCCTCCGTGTCTCCTGCTGCACTTTGCTTAATGGTCTCGCTCCAGCATCAAATATTATATTTATGGATTACAAATTTATTGACATTTGACATTTGCATCAGCTTTCACCTGATCAACAGGAGCTCTGACTGCCAAAGGGAGTTATTACGGAAGATTTCAACAGCCATGGGAATGCCAAAAAGGTCATTAAATCATATCAGAAAAACAATGTGTTCATAGCATTCATACATTTAGTCTTGCCAGTAAATCTTCTGGTTGATGCTTGGACCACCTACTGATGATACTCAAAGAAAAGGAGAAACGGGGAGAATCGAAGAGATGAATTAAATTAAAACCAAATGACATGACGCCTGGCACAGTGGGATCTTTAATTTTCTACTCTATGAATCCAGAATAAGCAAAAACAGCAAAACAAAGCACAGTGGCTTGACTTTCTCTGAGTGAATTCCCTCCATCCAGGCAGGGCTTAACTAAATAATCCTGAGTAATGTGTGCACCCCACATTATTGCATGAGATTTGTATGTGGGAGGTGCAGGATTCAGAAAACATATGGCACATGGAAAACAAATGACAGGGTGTGCTTTTACACTCATGCTGGCTATACTTATCACTCTTGTTGATATTTTTTTCCAGACGTGAAATATGAATGTAGGAACTTTCACCTTAATCTCTTCGGAAAAAATATCCAGAGTTATTTTTTTGTGCATTTGTGATTTACGGGAGGCCACCACATGATTCCTGGGAGTACAGACCATGTTTTAAAAAACACTGATCAAATAAACACAATCCCTCCCTCATCGTTCTTGCCTTGGATGACAAACCTGGGCCTTGCACCACACAAACAGCAAGGCCAACAGATTAGGGCTCGATGGAATTAGGGAGGGAGGTGAGCTGCTGGACTGGGAGCCCACCCACAGCCTGTCTGTGCCTGGCCAGAGCAGGGTGAGCTCCACTGGAGCTGAGCTGAGCTGAGCGAGCACCAGGGAGGTTTTGAGTTTGTCCCTCTCGGATGGGAGAGCAGCGTGTTCACCTCACAGAATCACAGGCAGAAACAGACCCCCGGTCCTGTCCCAGAGGGAATCCTCTGAGCTGTGCCTTGGCATGGGGATGAAGAGGTGGGAAAAGCAAAAGGCAGTGTGTTTAGTGTGAGGAAAGCGGGCAGCCATGGGCACGCAGCTCCAGTGGAGATGCCAGCAGCTTGTCTTGGCTCCCCAGATTGTTGGTGTGCTGCAGCCACTGCTGCGCTCAGAGCCCTGACAGCAGAGGTGGAATGAAGAGTGGCAGGGCCACTCGGGGAATGGGCTGAAAGGTTCCCCAGCCTTGGCTGGAAGCAAGAGAGAGGGGAGCTGGATGGAGATGTTGATGGCAGGCACAGCCGGGCACCCCTGGCACTGGGACAGCCACTCCCAGGTCACCTGTGTGGAGTGGTAAAAACTCAGAAATAGGAAGTGTTTGTGAGTTCTCGTCAAATGACTGAAACCTGCAGTTTCCCACTGGAGTTTGAACAGTTCTCCCAGAGAGGACAGACCCAGTCAGCCTGCACAGAGTGCAGTGAGCATCTGCTCACCTTGAGCCCTGGGATCCTGTGCAGAAGGAATTCCTTCTCCTGGTTCCACAGCGAGCAAACGGTGCTGGCTGCCCGAGGACAGGCTGGGGAAGGGAGGCAGGACAGAGCACAGAGCTCTGAGCTCGCTCTGACACAGCTGCTGCAGGAGGTGCAGTGCAGGGGAACAGCCACATCAAAGCCACTCCAGCCACCTCTCCTTCCCTTTCACAAATGTCACCGCGGCACCCTCCGCTTTCTGAAACAATGTTTATCATTGTTCTTCGATTGTCTGGGACAATAAATGGTTAGAAATGAGCATATATCACCAGGAAATCTCTGCCTGCCCCTTCCCCCAAGCAGTGTCATAAAAACGTACAAATTCACATTAATAATGAAGTGCATTTCCCCGAGAAGCCACTGTGTATCTCAGGGAGAGCAGGCAAGGTGGCAGTTGCTGCAGAGTTTCCTATTAAAGAGCAGAGCAAATACTCATAAATCTGATGAGGGGCCAAAGCACATGTTAGGGCTGTCTCCCTCTTAATGGAACCTTTTCTGAAATGAAAAAAATATATATCTTGATACATTCAGGGTATTCATTAGGCATGACAACCTCCTCCACTCCCCGGGGCTCCCTCCCCCACGCCTGCACGGGCTGACCCCCGGCAGAAGAGCTGAGTGCTGCCAGGGAGGGATTTTGGAGGGGAGGAAGAACTGTTTGCTTTCAATAAATGGATTGTGTAAATTTACTACAATGGACAAGTTCCCTCCTGCGTGTCCCTCCTTCCCCCTGCTGCATCCCCAGGGATATCCCGTGGGGATTGCCCTTCCCCACAGCCTGTCCGTGCAGGGGATGGGAGCAAACAGAGCCAGGGCAGCTCCCCAGAGCAGGATCCCTCCTGCAGACACCTCTCGTGCCCCTCACACCTTTGACGGCTTGGCTGCTTCTCCTGTCCGGGCAGGGGAGGCAGCAGGGCAAGGATTGGCCTCCGGGCTCTCGCAGAGTGGGATTTTGCTGCCCGGTGCTATGTGTTGTGTTTTGCTGTGTTGTGTGTTGTGTTGTGTGTTGTGTGTGTGTTGTGTTGTGTGTTGTGTTGTGTGTTGTGTGTTGTGTTGTGT
>VXBU01003172.1:120891-144395 GCA_013400315.1 Bombycilla garrulus | reverse complement strand
GTGTTGTGTTGGTGTTGTGTTGTTTTGTGTTGTTGTGTGTTCTGTTGTGTGTTGTTTTGTGTTTGTGTTAGTATTGTGTTGTGTTGGTTTATCCCAGCTGGATCCCGGGCTGTGGGATGCTCTCAGAGAAGAACCCCAGCCCCACGGAAGCTGAGAGCTGCTGCTGGGGTTGTGTCCCACCCCGTTCCCCTGGGCAGGGAGGGCCCTGGGCTGGAGCCGCCCTGGTGCCAATGCTGCCGGGATTTCTGTGGAACCCAGAGCGAAGGCCTGACCCCTCCTCTCCACAGACCCTGTCTGGACGCACAGACACACCCAGCTCCAAACTGGGATGGGAGGAGACGGCAGAATGAGGCCTGAAGACTACAGCTTAATAATCATGAATTATCTGTTCATTATCCCAATAAATAGTGAAAAATCTCTTCCTCCTTTCCTCCTCCCATAAAGCCATATCTATAATTTTCCTCATTTTCCATCTGTGCTCCATCATATTTGCACGGAGTGATCATCCTGCTAAATTACATTATTTTTATTGAAAGGTGCTTTGGAGGGCTGGATACTGCTCACGTCTTTTCCTTTTGTTATTGATCCTTGTGATTCGATTGCTGAGGTGTAAAATGTATAAATAAGACTCAGGTACCCTTCCTTTGAAATCTTACCAGGTAAAAATGTTCTGCTATAGATTATGAAGGCTGTAGCTTTTAATAATATCAGGCACAGCAAGGAGAAGGCAAGATTTTGATGTCCTTATGAATAGTGAATGCTGGAGGAGGCTGGCACTGTTCAAGGTCAGTTAAAATCTGGTGGAAAGTTGCTGTTTCTTTGTGAGCACAGGAGCTCCTGCCTTGGAACTGCCACATGCAATGAGTTCTTACAGAGCCCAGCAACAATGTGGGCTGACCCAGCGGGCTGGGAGCTCAAATGCAATGTTAAATAATACTGATCTTGATAGCAACCTCTGGTATTCCTAAAAAACCAGGAAATCTGCCTGGATCCATCGGGGCTGCCACAGGCTGATGGAACATCTGGCCTGATCCTGCTCTCAGGGAAGCCAAGAACACACATTACTGGGTTTACAGGGACAATGGCTAGATTAAAAAGATGCTATCCAGGAAAATGTTGAAGATTTAAAGATGTTCAATTAAAAAAAAATAAGTCTGGATCTATCACTTCGACGAAACAGTGATAAATTTCAAAGGATTAAGAGAATTGAGGCTTTACCAGGACAAGATTGTTTTGAGGGAGGGCTGGTGGTTTGGAGGTAGTTCCTTGCTTCAGCAGGATTTTGCTTCAGCAAAAAGGCCAACCTGTTTCTTTTCCTAGCTCTGTCTTCTCTCCTTTAATTTTACCCTTTTTATCCCAAAAAAATCTATTTTAAAATGGAACTTCCCCACAGACCTTTCCTTCCCATTGAGAGGGCATCATTTTCCAAAAAGACATTGTCAGGAAAGTCCCATTTGAATGGAATAATCAAGATTTCCATGGGATGAACTCTCTTTTTTTGGCTGATGACATGAGGAGCAGAACCCTTGGTTTTGCTGGTAAATTCTGCTTACAAAACTGTGGTGCCACCACTGCAGGCAGCCACATGTCCGATTCTCTCAGCTTCCGATATTTGTTGCTAAGAAGAAATGAAAGTTGAAGAGCAAGCTAAATTCTCTACAATAGAATTTTGGACCACTGATGCACACAGCTGTCCTTGACCACATAACAGCCATAAGAGTGGAACAGGATCAGAGCAGCTCCTGCTGCTTCAGAGGGATGAGAGAATAAAATCCAGAGAAGAAAAAAAATCTTCTATTTTGGTATACTTAACACATACAGTTATCTACATGTCCTATATATCATTTAACAAATTGCTTTGCAATTCTTACAGGGCGTGGTATAATGACTGATTTAAAATCACTGCATTGCTTAAACTGCATTGTTCTTCATCAAGTTGAGTCATTTTTATGTGAAGTGTCAAGCTCTCTAACAAATAACTGCTGCCAGACAAATCAAGTTCCTCATCTTAAAGCTACGGCTAAATAGTTTATAGCTTTAATCTGCTCACTGAGGTGTGCAGTCTATGACAGTAATTATAAATGCAAGGAGAAATTATAGCTGAATGCTTTAACTGCATTAGGAGCCATTTGATGAACAATCATGATTGCCTGCTCATTTTCAACAATAGAGGGCAAGTTAGTGTCAGTGCATTAGAGGATTTTCAGTTCTGCTCTGCTCTTTCTTCCATTTACCACAGAATGTCAGTTGTCTCCTATGAAGTAGAAAAAAAAGCGCAGTAGAAGCTTTAAACTTGATGGTTAAAAAAAGACAAAGGAGGAAACGAGAGAAAAACTGTTTATCGTTATGACTCTCTTTTTTTTTGTTTTGTTTTTTTTTTGTTTTGCAGCAGCCTTACTTTCAAATTAGTTCATCTCAGGTAGCTGCCTGTTCCCTTCTCGGGGTCTTTTGAAACAGAAATCTCCCCAGTCAGGTTGGTTAATTTGACTTTATGGAGATTTATTTCTATCAAAAGTTGTAGCCAGAGCCACAGAGACCCTCAGTTAGTGACCACTTCCAAGCCACCCTCACCTGACTCTGAAGTGAGAAATACAATTCTGCCCCGCTTTTTTCTCAGAGCAACATAAAAATTCTAATTCAGTCGAAGAAGTGAACAAATGTTCTTCAAGGTACAAGTCAACATACAAATTACTTCTAATTAAAGCCATGCTTCCTAATGTTCATGAGTTTTCTATGAAGAACAGCAATAAAAACAAATTTGAAGTGGGTTAAATGAAAGAGAATAGAGATGTCTGATTGTTGTGTATTACACATAATCTTACTTTATATTACTAAACCCATATCACTTAGAAGAATTCAGGAAAACACCAAAGATAACTATAAAAGAGATATATATTTCTTTTTACATTTAAGAAGAATTTATAGCAAATTTCTTATAAACAGCCTCACAGAGGTCTTAAAAATAAATCCATATCCATAACACATTTTTCTACAGTACTAACCCAGATTATTCATTTATATTTTTAATGATAGCTAACATTTGACAATATAACCTCTACTAGTAAATGCCATTGAAATATAAAGTACTTTATGTATTTCTATACTTCAAGTACTCTTTCCACTATTTTATTTCCATTTATTTCAATCTATATTCTCTGTTTTTATGCCTATTTCTCTGCAATATTGCCTGCAAGAAGGAAACACAAATGCATGTGTGTGTTTTAAGGATCTCAGCTTTACATTTTTCCTTTCTAAATACTCCTCTCCTCTCTGTTATTATTCAAATGTGTACTGGATCTTAAAAATAACATGGTAAGAGTGAGTAAACTCTGAAAATCCCTGTTATTTGATTTAGTCTCCTTGCAGATTTCTGAAGAATCCATATGAATAAACTCTGGCCTCCCCACTCCGAAGCTCGTCAGAACTTCAGGGAGGCTTTTGGCTCTGAAACTGTAATAAAATCTTTACAATGCCATCCCAAATACCCCATCATTTCAGACAATTTGTGCTATCATGCATACCAACTGAAATTATAGCTCCAGATAACAGTGCTATCACTCTGTCATTGCAATTTAAATATATTTTTTCAAAGGTAAGATACAACCTGCATCTTGATATAAATTAGAAATAGATGAGTATTACGAGGACAGCAATTTCTCGGGATCCAGAGGCAGGAAGGACAGTCCCTTATTTATGTAGTTACACATCACCTGAATAATATGTCTCTGTGCAGGTTATTACAATGCAGAAACCACTTCTTTTTTTTTTTTTTTCTTTTGCTTTTTTTCCCCTTGGAGATTTTTTTCCTCCCCCTTTGTATTTGTTCCTCCAATCCTCAGCAACAGCAACGTGTTTACAAAGGTGGGTGTTTGGTTTGCCTCTGAGTAATAACACGGTGCTTTTAAGACCAAATCTGAAACATTTGTCACACATTAAGCCATGAATGTGCCAAAATAACTGTTGTATTAATATATCTGGCAGATAGCTTTTGTTGGATAGTCCCCAAATTATTGGTTTGCTCTGATATCTCTTGTGTGAAAACTATGAATGGCAGAGTCTTAATAATCATTAACTGCTGGGGAAGGAAACAAAGCACGGGATGTTTATCCCTACCCAGTCTCTCAGGGGGGTCGATTTGGAGGGGCCAGGTAAACAAACAGAATTCTAATATTGGGTTAAAGTGCCCAAATAGATACTTTACAGTATTAACCCTGTTTAGAAAACAAACTCCTTTGGAGTGAGATGGAATTTTGCTGGCTAAAATATGCAGGGAGCATAAATCTCCTCCAATGCAGACAGCACGCACAAGATGTATGCAAAACTTAAATCTTACTGCACTTGAATGCTGACACGATACTCCATGGCAATAGCTTACAGTGCCAGCCCCAAGTAACCCCTTGATCAGGGGTTTAAATTATTCAAAAGTAGCATTTTTAATGGAGCTTAAGTGACACTGAGCCTTCGTGCTTTGGGCACAGAAAGGGTTTCCTAAAACGTGAATATTTGCAGCAAACAAATGGGAAATCTTCCCTCAAACAGGGATTGAGCCCCGTCCCCTCAATCAGCCAGAGGATAGCCACAAAGCCAGGTGGCATCAGCGGCAACTCACAGCACTTATCTTTCATTTTCACCATCTGACAAATTCATTTTCTGAATGTTGTTCAAGTAATGAACACCTTGGAGAAAACCTGGATCAGCACATGATTGTTCTGTGAACAGAAGCAGAGCCTGAGTCTGCTGGAGGAATTGCTGGGAACAACTAAACAGAGCCCTCCTGGAAAAAAAACTGGTTAGAACAAAAAACTTCTATTTGGACTTTTAGTTGATGTTCTGCATATTTATTTCAATCAAGAATATTCAAGTTTGTGAATCAAGTAAAATTAAAAATGCAAAAATGGTGTGGCATCTGAATATTACATTACATGTTATAAACATTGGTTGTGGCAACTGGTGTATCTTGCAGCAAAAAAATAGCAACACTAACGCAGCAGTATCCTACTAACAGGTCTTGGAAATATTAAGCTTGTAAAAAAAATCTCAATTAAGCATTAACTCCCCCAGGTTATATGAGAACTTGCACTGAAGTCAGTGATGTTTATGGATTGACTTCCACCAACACGAAGCAAAATATAATCAAACATCTTAAAGATTAAAAAAAAGGAATGATGGAGAGAGAGGTTAAAATGATGTGACAAAAAAGGCCACTCACAGTAGCAAGTGTTTAAGTAAGTGTAAAATATTAAAATATTTTACAAAACTGAATATCCAAATATCAACAGAAGAATAACTGAACTTCTAGATAGGAACTTCTCAGAGTTATTTGTAGATTCTCGAGGCTGTGTTTGAGATTATGAGAAACTTGGAATAATTGAGATTTTGCTAATTTGACTTTTGAATTTTCTTCTTTTTCCCCATCCAAATCAGATTTATTGGTGTGCTAGCACTGAATGAGGTAATAACCTTTTGAGTTTCAGTGCTCTTTACCTGCTTTATTCCATTCTCACTGCAAAGAGCAGCACTTACTTCTTGCATTCCACATGGAACTGCAGTGGATGTGAAATGATTAATTTTTAGGAACAAAAGAGAAATGGGCAGACAGCTATTTTGCAAATAATAAGCAGGAACATTTATGTCTGGGGCAGTGTGGGTTTGCATTGACCAAGCTCTCCTCCTGAAAACGTTATAAAATGGATGTGTACGTGCGAGGGAGGAGTATACACGATGCATTTTATATTGTTTTCCTACTTTTACCAAAGCACGGAGCCTCCTGGAAATGCTGAAATGAAAACTCACTATAGAGCATGCATACCTTAAGAGTTATTCTTCATCCACTTCTGCTACAAATTGTGAATGGTGTTCTGGTGACTTGCTGTGTGTTTTGCTTAGATGAAGTTTTACTGCATGTTTGCTCGCAAATGTCCGACAGCACAACTTACATTTGAACTTAGAGTCTGTGTCCTCTTCTCCAGCTATTGTTTCAGGAGATCTTTGAACTGAAACTCTGGAGATTTCTTGCTCTACCTTGGTTTGCTGCTCCACAGCCAGCCTGTTCATGTCTTTCATTTGGAAACCTAGGTGGGATTCTAAGTGGCTAATGTAAGTAGAGGGGGTTCGGAACTGAGATGCACAGTCGCTGCAATAAAAGACTGGATGTCCTTTGTCCATGTTTTTCAAAAACTTCGTTCCTCCGGTTTTCCTAAGCTGATACTTGACATTTGCCAGCCAGTGGCTGATGGTGGTCATCGACAGTCCGGTGAATTTGGAAATCTGCATGCGCTCTTGAGGGCCTAGATCTGATAATAAATATTTACCTTCAGATGTCTGGAAGAGGCTGGAAGCAAACTGAGCTTGCAAAATGAGCAGATGCTGAGGGTTCCAGTTTGACTGCCTGCCCTTCCTTTTATGCAGAGTGGAGACTTCCGTGGAGACGTCCTCGAAGCGTCGGACATCAATTTCCAACTTCATGGACGAGATCCTTGAGGATGCAGCAGGTTTTGGTGTGGTAGCTTTGGGAAGAACTTTGACCATGTCGGCGATGTCAGACAGAGCGTGCTTTTGAGGTGGAGAAGTACAAGATTGTGCTTGAGCTGACTCAGCTTTCTTGCCTTTGGATTTGGTCAGGTCAATAGGCTGATCGTTGTTTTCAAACAAATAGTGCCTGGATACGCTCGCAGGCTTTGGCGGGGTTGGAGCGGGAGACAAAACCGGCTTCTCCATCATATTCAGACTGGGTTTGTGGAACATGGAGATTGTGCTGGAGCTGGGGCTGCAGTTGGACTGAGGCTGTAAGGACTCGGTGGCTTTGCCCAGGTGATTGTTCAGGACTGACTGCAGCGCACTCAGGGGGTTCACGCAGGGCAGCTCCGAGGAATGGTTGGCAGCGGCACAACCGTTACTGAGAGAAGCTGCTGGTGGCTCCTTGAGGACGGGCTTCTCTTTTCCACTGTCCTCTTTGATTTTGTCTTCTTCTTTCAAGGGACACGGTTCTGTCTTTTTTGGCTCCACAGAGGCTTCAGCTTTGAGGAGAGGTTCCCTCTCGCTCTGGCCCAGCGAGGCCGGCTCAGCCTGGACGCCCTCCTTAGCAAAGTCCTTTTGTGCCTCCTCCTTGTCCTCGGCCTCCTTCTTCACTTGAGTGCACTGGCTCACGTTTGCTGAGAGAGGCACCAGGGGCATCACCTTCCACTTGGGCGCTATGGGCCTCAGTTTGTTGGGCAGGGTTGGCCGGATTTGCAGCACCTGGGATCCCACGGGCAGGGACGGCTTGGCTCCCTCGGAGAGCTGGTAGGCGGCGTGGATGCTGGGGTACGCGCTCCAGCTGGGAGCTCCGTTCTGAGCTTTATTGATGGCTGTCGTGACAGTGTTCTCCAAGGACTTCAAAATGTCCCCACCACCCTTTGAACCGTCTTCTAAATCTTCTTCTCGGAGGTACTGGTATTTCATTGTGGGATCCAGGGGTTTCTGAAGAGTGTCTTCGTACTCCTCGGTTTTCATTGCTTTCTCATCTTTGTTTGCATCATCGGCTTTATCTTTTTTACTTTCTTTTTTTAGCTCAGAGGCAGGGCCTATGCATTCTGCAGATGATTTACTGGTTGATTTTGAAACGGGGCTGTCGCTGGCTGGTGCTTCAGAGAGCGATTGCATTTTTTCCACAGCTAAAGGATCCAGAACAAGTTGCTTTCCTTTCTTCGAAGCTGAACTCGTGACTTTCAAGAAATGGCCAGTGACCATCATGTGGGTCGTGAGCTGCTGCAAGGTGTCGTGGGAGCTTCCACATTCCATACACTTCAAAATCTGGGATTTGCAGGCCTCGAACTGCCAGGTGTAGCTGGCCCCGTTCTGGTACCCGTAGCGGTTGTTGGAGGAGAGCTGCAGGTTCGCGTTCTTCTGAGGAGAGAAGGTGTCGGAGAAAGACCCCGTCGTGGAGTCGGGGGAGCAAGGCCTGTTCACGTCAAACACGCGTTTCTTGGCTGGAGTGACCATTTTTGAAGAAATGGTTGGTACCGGCTCCTTCAAAGGCACTTTTTGGTAATGTTTTGTTTTTATCATATGAACACTCAGATCTTGAAGGGAATCAAAAGAGTCACCACAGAACATACACTTCAGAACTTTTTGTGCATCTTCCTTGTCCATGTCCTGGAAGGCCCTTTTCCGGGGCTTGGAGTAGCTGGTAGGTCTGTGCTTGTCCTTTTTGTGGTTGTCATCCTGGTAGTGCCCGGTCTCGTTCATGTGCACCGTGAGCTCTACCAGGGTGTCGTAGGCGGCGCTGCACTGCCGGCAGCGGAACCGGCTGGCACCCGTGAACACAGTCCCGCACATTTTGCTGCTCTGCCTGTAGAGCTGCACTGAGCTGAACAGGTTGGGCTTGGAGACGGGCCTGGAAGGTAAATTCTGCTGCAAGCTTTTGGACAGCGCGTCCTGGTGCCAATCGAAATCGGCTTTGTTCCCTCCGTTCCTGGTGTCGCAACTCCGCTTTTCAGAGTTGGACAACTTGAAACCCAGCCCCAAGCCTGTCCAGTAAGAGTCCGACAGGATGTTGGCGTAGACTGCTGTCATTTTATCCATGCAATCGTGCGCTTCGCTCGGGGCTTTGGGGTGGGCGCTGCTTTTGGGGTCCTGGGGCTCCCTGGAGCAGATGTTTTTGAGGTCTGCCACATGGTCACTGGCGTCGCTCAGCAGGGATTCGTTCTCCGCGTCCTGGTTGGATATGTGGCTGACGGGGGAATTCTGGAAACTGAAGTTCCCTTTGTGCTCAGCACCCACCTCGTGCTCCTCATCCGTGCCGGTGTCGTTGCTGCCCTGCAGCTGAGCAGTGGAGTTGTTGTCATCGTCATCCTCTTCCTCCTCCTTTATATCTTCCTCTTCCTTTAAATCTTCCTCTTGGACATAACCTGAAATGCAATTCAATATATGAGATAACCTGTTAAAGGGGAGCGCTACAGCTCCAGTTTTCTACCTTCACTGTGTATTTTCTTTACTGGATTTTGTTTTAATCTATAACTATATTGTCTGTTAGTTCTGGAAGTGAAAAAAAAAAAAAAGCCAAATGATGTCTCTTTTTTTGTGACGGTTGCTGCATTTTGTTGGCAGATGATCATAATTCTTTATAACTGCCAGAGATTCAGAGTTAATAATTTTCCTGTCATGGCAGTATAATTCTAACTGTCCTGTAATGGGACAGTTGGAAAATTCATATGTAAGAACTTAAAGTTTATACTAAAAGCTTCAATTCTATTAAATTGTTTTTACCCTCAGAGAGAAAGGGTTGAATTTGGAAGGAAGAGAAGAAAAATAAGTGCCTTAATCTTCCTGGCTCAGAGCATCATCTAGGTACAGTAACCTTTTGCCACTTGATCACCTAAAAATGCACTTTAGGATGTATGCAAATAATTTTTGTGTTAAAAGACAACATCTGAAAGTGTTAATAGATGTAAGTGAAAACTTTTGTTTATTAAAATAATGTACTGTGTACCATAAAAGCAAATTGTGCTTCAGTAAAGTCCATAAATTTCAGGGCAAGAACCCTTGGAAGTTACAGAAGATTTGACAGAGGTAGAACAAAGTTAATTTTAAAACTGGAAAAGAGGAACCAATCCAGAAGGATTTTATTTGACAAATTAACTCTTTGATTACTAACATGAACTTGATTCTGGAAGGGTATATTTATTTAGAATCCAATTCCTTCCCGTTATCTGGAATTCATTGTATGGCTCTTTAAGAGCCTGGCTTACTTTGTTCCCTTAAATTTGGCACTCCTGACCCAAAGATATCTTTCTACCAAATCCAGAGGAAAGTGTTCCACCTTTCTGATGAGCACCTGGACAGGTGCACGGGTCACAGCAAATATTGCTCAGACTGCAGAGCAGCAAGGACAACGCTCAGAGCTCAGCAGCTTCTTCTCCTCCCTGATCTTTTCCTTAATAACCAGGTACCCCTCTCCCTTTGTTGTGTTTTGGGGGACCAAGGAGAAGGCAGGGACACGGGGATGGCAGAAGGTCCCCAGGTGAGGAGCAGTGACCCTGTGACACACCAGAATGTGGACCAGTGCCCAGCAAAAACACACGACAAAGAGCATTCCCACAGCTTTGGGTCATTACAAATCGGGTTCTCCATTCCAGCACCAATTCTTTGAGCGCTGGAATGGAGAAAATGAAGCCATTTCTCCCCAGGAGTTTCCCTTTGGAAGGTACACACACCAGTTTATTCCTCACAAGATGCTTTGTCCTTCTCTAGGAAAAGCAGAACAGCTGCACATCCCCCACAATATGGATAAAATTTGCTGCTTAATTAGGCATTGACATGTTTACTATAACCTTTACAGAAGAGTAACTTGTGCTGAGGAATCCTCTTTTTTTTGGTGTCATGTGTACAATACTGACACAATCTCATGTCAGTGGGAGAAGTAACCAGTTCCAGAATCTCCAGAGGTCACAGGGAAGCCAGAGAGGGATTCTCCAGCAGGAGCTGTAGTGACAGACAAGGAGGAATGGCTTCAAACGGGCAGAGAGGAGGTTTACATTAGATATATGGAAGAAATTCTTCCCTGGGAGTGTGGCAGGCCCTGGCACAGTTTCCCAGAGCAGCTGTGGCTGCCCCTGGATCCCTGGCAGTGCCCCAGGCCCCCTGGAGCAGCGTGGGACAGTGGAAGATGTCCCTGCCGTGGCACGGCTGGTTCTGTGAGTCTGTGATCCTAACTTCCCCGAAAGCACCATCAAAATTTCACAAAACCATCAGCCACATCTGTTTTAATGGTTTAGGGGTTTGGGCAGCTTTAAAAACACATTTCAGTGTCCTCCCTGTAAAAGCATTTCTGTTTATGTAAATGATTTAAATTGCTGTGGGCATTTTAAGGACAGTGGAGACCAGCTCTACAAGACAACCTCGGGTACAAGAGATGCTCGTGTTCTTCCAGCAGGGCTTTTTAGTAAGATTTCATTGGACATGAAGGGATGTAGCTGGTTAACAGAAATAACATTAATTTAAGTGGACTTTGCATTATTTATTTCAGAAGTAAAGAGTGTCTTATATCTGTACACCCACACACTTTAAATGCAGAGTCTGTAATAAGTAGCATAAATTTTGCACGTCACACTGATGTCCGTGTAATAAATTGTTGAGTGACCTGTTCTCTTCCCACCAGTTCTCCCCCAGGCTTATTCTGACACTCCAAACCTCTGAGATCCTCATGTGTAACTGTGTTACAGGGAAGAAAATAATATGAAAGAAATCCAAACCCAGTGACTGCATGAATGCTTCCTCCCTTTCCTAGATGAGAATTTTTCCCACCAAAGTTAAACAGGCCCAGGCAGATGTTAGATGGGAAAAGTGCAGTCCTGGAGAAGGGGGAGACTGAAATGTCGCTATCATTAAGAATTGACAAAACTCGGGAACTTCAAAGCATTGAATGGAAGCAATTTTTGCCTTCCTAAATGCAAATGCAGTCTTTGGTTTAGCGCTGATTGATCTCAAGATAGGGTATGTCAAAATCATGACATCAGTAAGGATAATATTATTATATGGATAATAATCACAAATACAATTCCAAATTATTTGGTTTCCTAATTCCCCTCTGTGTCTTTGTGATTGGATTCACGGCAGCCTCAGAAAGCTCCTTCTCTGGGATGAGAGCTGCAATAAACATCTGGCTCTTTATTCCTCAAAGAGGACATTTTCTTAGCTATTCCTGGAATATTTCCACAGAGGAGCTAAAATAAACCAGGTCTGGATAATCCACCTGCAAAAACTGAGTCTAAAACCCCATGCCCTTGGAGCTGGGACCTTTCCCTGCAGACAGCAGCAAGCCAGGCTGGATTCACTCAGCTCTGACACCCAGGAGTGACCTGGGAGTGGCACACGTTACCCATCACCCCTGGCCTCAGTTGTGGAGTGTCAATACAGCTTTTAGTCAAAAGTTTCATTCTGACTTTAACTTTTCCACCAGTGGATACTATTTTCACTCAAATTTGCTATTTTTCCATGTAGAGAAACATTTATTAAAATACATATATATATATGTTTCTTTCAAAGACTGGAAAATTTATTTTCTGCCAGGAGAAGGGACAGTGAATCATTGTGCACAGCAACTCTGCTAATCCATGTAAAACCCATGGCACCACCTGCACTTCTTCAGCCAAACATATCCCAGTTTTCCCTGAAACAACATCATCAGGAAAGCAATCTCACTGTGCTAGAAGGTGATCTTGTTTCCTCCTTGTCTGGCTTCAGCTCAAACATCTTTTTGTGTTTGGCAGAAGCTGTTTCTTTCTCTGAGAGGTTCCAGGTAGATAATGGATAATGACCACTTCTCATTCCTCCTTCTCTAAGATGTCGAACTGCATTAAGCACCCACAGACAAATCTTAACCTGGCTCTTTGTTGGAGTTCAGAGCTACAGTTTCACTCCAGTCTGAAAATCATCTGAAGAGAGAAATTGGCAGCTGGGGGAAGAACAGTTCCCTACTCCTTTGCATAACTCTTTATCAAAGACATTTTGGAATTTAAAGGGATTAAAAGCAATAGAACACTCTAGAAAAGCAATGGAATTCCATGGAAAGAACTCTCAAAATATGATATTTGTCATAAAGGAGTTAATTCTAGAATTTCAGAGTTTTTAAGGCTATGTTGAAAATGTCTGTACTGCAGAAATAATTTCCTGTTAAGTTCTCCAAGGTGTAGAGAAAACCCAGGGAAAGGTTCCGAATCTGGCACTGAGAGCACCTGGCTCTGAGTGATGGATGGAAGGGACAAAGGGACATCTCTGTCACTTGGCCTGGAAGTCCTGGCATTGAGCTTTAGTTCCAAAGCCAGGTGCAGCCTGAGGAAGGTTTTGGACGCCCTCAGAAAAGGCTGAAGATGCTCAACTGCCTCTTTGCTGGGAGGCCAGCTCATTAATTTGGATAACAGGGCATTTTTTTCAGCTTTTGCTGCTGTTACTATTTACCATCACACCCACACTCAGTTTGCAGTGGATCACCACCACGGTGATGAATTTTGTGTCCAAACCAGCTTGGCACCTCAAAGGAGGGATTTTTCCCAATATTCCTTTGAGGTTTTGGTTGTTTTTATTTTCCCTGGAAATTTATTTTTCAAGTAGTTGTAGCAGCTGATACAAAGGAATGATTTGAATTCCTGCCTCTTGCAGAGTAGAAGGAACACCCACCACCACCCACTGCAGGAGGACAGGAGCAGCTTCTGCAGGAGCAGGGAAAGGAGTGACTTCCACACTGCCTGAATTCACACAAAGGCAATTCCACGAAGCCATAACTATTATTTATATAGAATGCTGAAATGAAGCAATTTGAGGCTTTCATTTTGTTGTACTTTAATTAGAGTTGTATTATAAAGTTTTCTATTAAATATCCAATTTCCTACTGGTTAAGAAAGCAAAATACCCCCGAGTTTCAGCGGGCCCTTAGCAGCACAAGCAGAACAGATTATGTCCTTTGCACTTCACGCTGCACAGTTATGAGCCAAATGATCAGTGGCTGGAGGGAACTGCTTGTGAGTGACCCATAAACTCAAAAACAATAATAAAGCAGGAAAAAACCAACACAAGCAAAAAGAGAGGTGAGCTCTGAGCTGCTGAGCTGAGTGCAGAGGAGGGAAGGAATTATTGCGGAGGTTTTTCTTGAATAATTTTCTTTAGGGATAACAGTGTTTGCATAGGTTGTTACTGAATAAAAAGCAGCTCCAGCCATCCTTGCTGTGCTCTGTGTTCAGTCAGTTTGGATCATCCCATGGCAGGTCCTGGCTGCTGCAGGAAAGGATTCCACCATGGTTGGAGCCAGGAGTTCCAGCTCCTCACACGAGGGCTCTGAGTGTCACGGAATCATTCACCTCTCATTACAAATATTTATTATTCCCTACAAACTCCAAAACAGACAATGTCACTTTTACAATGGGCTGATGATGTTGGGTGATCCCCAGATTGTATTTCCAACTAAAATACTCCTAAAGGACGTTGTAACTGCAAAGAGCTCAACCTCCCCCTTGCCCGGCCACCCCAGCTGCCCTCCCTCACACCACACCCTGTCCTGCCTCAGCAGGTGAGGCCTGGGGCCGCAGGGGAGGTTTTGAGCCCCCAGGGGAGGTTTTGGAGGCTCCAGGGGAGGTTTGGGATCCCCAGGGGAGGTTTGGGGCCTGCAGGTGAGGTTTGGGGTCCCCAGGGGAGGTTTGGGATCCCCAGGGGAGGTTTGGGGGCTCCAGATGAGGTTTGGGACCCCCAGGGGAGGTTTGGGATCCTCAGGTGAGGTTTAGGATCCCCAGGGGAGGTTTAGGATCCCCAGGGGAGGTTTGGCGTCCCCAGATGAGGTTTAGGGTCCCCAGGGGAGGTTTGGGATCCCCAGGGGAGGTTTTGGGGTCCCCAGGGGAGGTTTGGGATCCCCAGGGGAGGTTTGGGGGCTCCAGATGAGGTTTGGGATCCCCAGGTGAGGTTTGGGGCCCCCAGGTGAGGTTTGGGGGCTCCAGGGGAGGTTTGGGGCCTGCAGGTGAGGTTTGGGATCCCCAGGGGAGGTTTAGGATCCCCAGGGGAGGTTTGGGGTCCCCAGGGGAGGTTTAGGATCCCCAGGTGAGGTTTAGGATCCCCAGGGGTCAGTCGCAGCCCCAGCCCCTCGCCGTGAGCTCCCCTCAGTTCCTGCTGCAGGCTCAAAGGCCGCTCCCCAAGATGCAGCACGGCCTGAAAAATCCAAGGGATACAGTAGCAGCAAATACATTTTCCTCATTAGTCACTTTAATTGCACCAGTGCAAATCACTTTGCTGATGAAAGGAGAACTCTGAAACTTTTGTCTCTCTTTGCCTTTTTTCTCTTTTCTCTTGTCCTATTTACTGTTGTGGAAAACAGCAGAGTGGCTTTGTAAATTTATAGATTACTTCATTTAAAATCTAAGTTTCAAATTATGTTTTCCCTCTTTCATTATCCTAGGTTGCCCTAAGTACCAATCTAAATTTCTTTCAATGGCGTGAGCTACCAATCAGAATCACAAAAAAATATATATCTATAGAAATTGAAATTGTAATGAGTCTTACCAGTGTATTGCTAACACTTTGGTTCATTTGATATGAACTTTGTTTTTTTAAAGTACCACATGGTAAGGCTTTGAAACTTCAGTTTGTAAAAAAAACTGTAACAGCCTTACAGCCTTTGAAGTCACTACTGATATAACTCTGAACAGATCCATTCAAGTTCAACTAACATCAGACAAATGTTTAGTGTATCAGAGGAAGCCACAAAAGCAAGGATTTCATCAATATTTCACAACAGCCTCAGGGAAACTGTAGATTGCAATGCTGTAGGGCAGCTAATGGAATTACACACAAGGGTTTTGTACATTTAAAATAAGCAGCTACTAAAAAAATTACCCTTCAGTTTGATAGAAACTGTATAAAACTGCAGATGGGAAACAATTAAATAGCTACCAACATTTATCCATGTCAGCCTGATAGGTCATTTAATAACAGGTATTTCTTTCCTCCTTTCTTTTTTTTTTTTTCCTGGTAGGGCAATAATAAAGATTAACATTTATGAAAAGTAGCATAAAATATAGTGCAGCCAAATGAATAATTAAAGATGCTTCTGAAGAATTTGTTTGCTATTGTATGGCCGTGAAGACTGCTCTCCAGTAATGAAGTACATTTATATTAACTACAATTATAAATAGAAAGAAGATGAGGATTATGTTTATGGACAGTTGCTTGTTATCCTAAAAAAATTAAAATAAAATAAAATAAAGTAAAAAAATCTTTGGCTTGTTTCTATTGAATCCATGGCCAGCACATTGTCTTTGGAAGAGCTGGGCTGCCCTGGAGCATGGGGCACATGGAGGAGGAGCAGGACACGCATTAAATCCTGGAGAGGCTCCTGGGCACAGAGGAGAACTCAGCCCTGAAAGCACAAGGTTTATCCCAAAAGCAGATCCACAGGATCACCTTCCTCTTCACTGCTACACTGGATGTGCAAAGAGCTTGCAGAGCCAGCCCTTCACACAGTTTGGGTGTTTGTTGGGAAATTGTTGTTTCTGTTAATAACTGATCAATGGTACCGTGGGAGACACAAATTATTTGATTACTGTTGTGAAGAGGCTGATTATTTCCCGGCCAGTCCAGCTCAAACCAGACCAGGCTGGCTAAATCCAACAGAGCACTCAGTTCATGGAGGAGTTAAACCCCAGTTCCAGAGAGCCCCTAAAGATTTGTCCCTTTTGGGGTAAGAGCAGCAGCATAACAGAAATTCCAGAGCTTGCTGGGGACTCAGCGTGCTGATGCAGTGATGGTTAGAGATGAAGCCAGCAGCACTTACCCCCTGATTTGTTAAACTCAGAATTCCTGCCCAGCTGAAGGTGCTGCATAAAAGATAAAACCCTGCAATAAAGCCTTGCCCAGCACCTTCTATCAGAGCTGATTTTAGAAAATATGAACATGGCTCTAAAAGTGCACCACTAGAGCATTTGTCTGAAGAGCAGTGGGCCTTTGGATTTCCCTTTTGGATACTCAGTCCCAGCACGAGCTGCTTTCAGGCAGACTTGCCAGGGACCCCCATAAATCCCTGCTGGTTACTCAGAGCTGGTTGAATGCTGCAGCATCACTTCTCTCTCAACATCTCTTTAGATAAGGTACATAAGTCGAAAGTGGGAGTATAATGAAATCCATCTTCCTCATCTGCCTGCTTTGTTTTGATCTCGCATTCCAGGCAATAAAAAGCTGCAAATAATTTTGAAGTGTGACTTTTCCCTTACGTTAAAGAGTACACAGATCATCGAGTGGCTGATTTCCCTCTTTATTTTCCTTCCAGAAACATCCTCCTGCATGTGGTGGCCCAAATGAACACTCTGCTTCTTTGGTGACAAATATGACGGCCAGCAAACACTGACTTTTGACCATTAGGCTTGCCTTGCATTATGGCCACATCACCATCAGAGCTCTAAGGCAGCATGAAGGTCATTACCCCGAGAGATCTTCCTTGCACCAACTTCCCACAGATGTAAGCAATAAGCACTTGCAAGAGATTGATATGATACTTTGTGAGTAATTTGGATGAACTATAACACTAACCCAGTAAAGTATTATAATTTTAAATGTGTCCAGAAAATAATTGAAATTCTGGTTTAGCTTCATCATAATGCACAGCGCTGGGTATATTTAACAGCTGACTAGTTTAGCATGAATATTGCTTTACAAATGAGGTCATATTGTTTTTAAGAAACAATATTGCTATCAAACATGTTTAGGAGGAAAAGCAAGAGATTATGAGTACACTTTTAACCTTTCTGTCTCTTTCTATATCTGTTTACTATGGTGATTTAGGTGCTCAGCGTTGTTTGAAGGCAAACATAGAAGGTTCTGGCATTTAAAAGAGATCCAGTAATGAGCAACTGGCAGTCAGATTCTTTCTTATTATTACTCTGTCACAAAATCTCTGTTCTACATCACTCCATCTTTGCAACACCAGTCAGAGATGGGAAAGGTCAAAGCATCTCCTTCAGACGTGCAGACACAGCGGGGCCGTGGGGAGAGCAGAGCCACAGGTGGCACTCAGAGCTCCACTGGAGCAAAGCTCCTCCTCTGCTGGCCCTGCCCTGGCCACAGCTGGATCATCCCCAGCCTTGGCAGAAGGAGGGATCCCTGAACGAGCCGTCCAAAAGAGCATTCAGCACAAAATCTGGGCAGTTTCTGTTCACCTCTACAATATTTGGGTGTTTCTCTGCAGGGCGAGGGGCACACAGAGAGTCTGATCCTGCTTTTCCTGTCTTGCTGCGACCAACAACCAAGGCTGCAGCAACAGGGAGAAGAATCAGCCTGGGATCCTTTGAAATCCCTTTCAAAATGGAAAAACATAAAAAATTATAAAATATTAGAAAAATATTTCCTGCCTGAAATATTTTCTCAGAGAGGCACAACCCCAATGGCTCTGGGAGCACAAACTTGCAACCAGTTTTGCCTGAAATTAGGAGGAATCATCTCTTATCACCCTCTTGATTACCAATGTAAACACACTGCGTGTTTATTATTACTTCTGTTATTTCATTATTTATTGATTTGATTGATTTATTTGCTCTTTTGTTATTTACTGCCTCCAACACCAGCACTGCCCTGCCAAAATCTTTTACCAGTGTGGAATAAAATTCTTCCTTGCCGCAAAATCTCCCTGCTTTGATTCACTCCAGCACTTTCCTCTCTCTTTTCACCCAGTCTGAGATGCTGCCCCACAGTTTCCTTGCAAATATAAAGACCTTTTAATAGTAAGAATTCTAATAATTTTCAGCGGTAAAATTAGTACTGTTGGCTCCATTCTGCAAAGAAACTTGTGCAAAACAAATCAATCCACGTCAAAAGAAAAAACTTCCAACTGATATGGAAAATAAACAGTGTCCAAGTATCTATCAAGATTCATAAAATAATGGCAATTTCAAGGAAAAAAAAAAAAAGAAAAATCATTGAAACTGAAATATTAAGCTGTGTTCTTTTAAATTGGGTCTCAAATGATCCAAGGAAGGGTTGAGAGCCAGGGCCAGTGCACAGATCATTTACAGATCATAATCACCCCAGTCTCAGTCTGCATTCCTGCCCTGTCCTGAGTGATATCTGACATTTATCACACCGGACAGAGCATGAAAAAACAGGCAGCAACAACAGGAGGCTGCAGCTGCACGGGCTCAGCTTTTCCTGAATCTCAGCAAGAAATAACAACTCTGAGTTATGGGCAAAACCTCCAGCAACCAGAGAGGTCATTACTGACAGAAACAACTTCTCCAGCACAGGTACCATGATGTCACCCTGCCGCAGAGAGGGACCTCAGAGGGTACAAAAAAGCCATTTGTTATTTCCAGCAGAAGTGGATCTGAGGCCTGCAGGAGGTCACAAAACACTCCAGTGATCAAAAATCCAGACTGAAGTCCTGAAAGAGCTGAAAGGATGGATTAACTATGACCCAGCTCTCTGCTGCCCAGCTCTATAGCAGAATAACAAAACTTTAGACAAAACTTTATGAACTTCCCCACATTTTCTTTTCTGGGGCCTCACTCAGACTTGGAAGGAAATGCAACAGAGGGCATCTCACTTCTACCAAATTACTCACAATACTGACTTTCAGAGATGAATTGCTGCTGCGGGCAAGTCCAAATATATACTAAAAAAAACATTAAAAAGGGCTATTTAAAAATGTTTACAGAATTAAAATACAGTTATTATTGTTCTAGTCATCCCAAGGGTAAACGCTGAATTTTCAAATGATTAAATCCACACAAAAAAACCAAAATTCTCCATTTTTGTTTTAATTTTTCCCTCCTCCATTTCATCAGCATTCAACTGGGACCCCATCCCTGGAGGTCTGCCCTTGGGCAGAGCAGCAAACAGGCCTGGGTGTTTATTAGGGCATCATTTTCTGTCTGTGTGGCATCATTTATTTCCTGGGGAAGGGCCCACGCCAGGTCAGGATCAACTCTCTGAGCAGCCAATCCATCAGGTGGGGCAGGGGAGGCAGAAGGAAGCGCTGGAAAAGGAGCAAAAGCTGAAATGGATGGAAGTGGGAAAGCAATAAGAAAGTGATCAGTGAAAGCAGAAGCAGCAGGAAATAAATCAATCAAAGCAGTGCAGAGCAGAGCTGGCTCTGAGGGTTCCCTTCAACGTGAGCAGGGTTTAACTTCCACAGCAATATGTGAAATTGAAAGGTTTTCCCTCAAAATTCTCCTGGGAATGAGGAGGATGAGCAGAGCAGGATTACTGGAGAGAATTGGAAAGGCCAGTCCGCTCCCTGAGAGAGGCAGGGAGAGCTGGGACAGGGAACAGCGCAGGGAATTCTGGACACTGCATTTCCATCCACGCTCCAGCCGTGTTTGCTCTGTGGGAATGTGGCACGGGACCTGCACTCAGATTCTACACAGACCCCTGGAGCAACAACTGAAATAAGAAATAGAGTGGGAAGTGCACAGTGTAATGATAAAAGACTCACACACTGACTTGACTTCCTGAACAGAAACCCACCCAATCATTTTATTGAGGCTTGGATTCAGGAAAATCCATTTGCTACCAAGAATCTGATTATTCCTGACAAAAAAATCTCGTGCACCTTATCTAGCACAGGTTTTGTACTGAGTGCTGATACTGTGAAAGCAAAACTTGTAATTTCTGCTGTTCTCATCAGTGGGAGCTGGGCAAGTGAGTTCTGCACAGCTTTTTGACAACACACGAGGATACTCTGGCTGTGGACACCAAGCCCGAGTTGATTTGCTAAGTAGAGAAAGTCCCTCAGGATTTTATGGGTAAAGTTGATTTGGAGCTATAAAATTGAAGCATTTATTACAGACCAGAGGCCAACAACACTTCATTACAGACTGTCTAAACACTTTCAGTTTATCCACTAGGTTCAAATCCAAACAACGCTTCCCTTTCAAAGCATTTCA
Organism: Bombycilla garrulus; assembly: GCA_013400315.1. Taxonomy (NCBI): domain Eukaryota; kingdom Metazoa; phylum Chordata; class Aves; order Passeriformes; family Bombycillidae; genus Bombycilla; species Bombycilla garrulus. The sequence continues at coordinate 124,005 of VXBU01003172.1, read as the reverse complement.
GCCTGGTTTTCTTTCTCTTTCTACCAGCAATAACACATTTAAAAATGCATTTTTAATGTGTTTATCAATCTAAAATTTAAATGAAGGCAAAGCCTGCCACAGGACGAGCCAATACCTGCACAAGGTTTGTCTTGAACAGCTCCCAGTTCTCCTTGTCTGCATGGGCTAATTGCTGCATCCACCAATGCACAGCTGGAATTTGACCAGCCTGTAGCTGAACTTTGCAATTTTGTAATTTTTTTTTGTTTTATTTTTATTTACACTGCTCCTTCTGTGCAGTCAGTTCCCTCACACTGGAAATGGGTTTCACGAACAAAGAGAGAAAAACACGTTTAAAGGAAGAAGTTGCAGAAAGACTGAAACTGCTTTTAATCCATTATTTAGGAATTCACCATGTTTTAGTCTCTGCCCCTTTCAAACAAGTCTTTAAACACTCAGTGGGAGGAAAAGCAGCCAAAAGTGTCAGGGCAGCTTGATTCCACCAGCTCTTGGTGTCAGCGGAGCTCCATGCACTGAGGAGAGAAGCCTGACTCTAAGGGTTTAATTTCTAATAATTGTTCAGGTGTTAAAGATATATTAACTTTTCCATATACAAGAAACTGAATTTCTTACAGGTCCAACTCTCCTGAAGCAAAAGGATTTAGGGAGAGGAAGAATGGAAGAATTGGCTCAATGTTTTGTTTTTCTTGGCTCTCTCTTGTTCCTGGTGCTGTTTCTTTTGTCTGATGGGCACCTACGGATCACAGAATCAGAGAATCCTTTGGGTTGGAAAAGACCCTCTGGTCATTGAGCTCAGGCATTAATTCCAGCAAAGATGTTTTGGGGGCATTAATTTCATTTTGTGGAAGGCAAAGTGTTGCCCACTACTTTGGAAATGAAACAGTGAATTTCCATTTCACCTCCTCAGGTATTGTGAATCTAAAAAAAAAAAAAGGATGATTTCCCATGTTATTTCTGGATTTGTTCATCCTCATGTGATTCAGAGACAAGCTCTCATATGAAATTCGTCTTCTTCCCAACACAATTCAGACTCCTCCACCAGCATCAACTGCCCCAAGGTGGTTTCACCACTGCCTTTGTTTCCTTCCTCTGTGAGCAGCCTCATTTTTTGCCTTTTCTCCTTGACGCTGGTGAAAATGCTGGTGTTGGAGGAAGCAGACAATTAAAGGTCAAAAATTCAAGTGTTTTTCTGTTCCACCCTGCATAAACCCATTGCTGTCAGGGAAGCAATCGTGTCTGCAAATGCACTTTACGGGGCTGGAATCTGTTTCTCAACTTAAACCATGTAACATTTAAATATCAAAAACTTTGTTTTCTAATGAGCGAAGTATTGAGGGGGGAGAAATGAATTATATGCTTGATGTATACTGAAGGCTGGGAAAATTAAGGCCATTTCCCATGGTGAGAATGCAGTGATTTCAGTTTGTGAGAATAAATTAAACCTTTGGGAGAATTTGTCTTCCATTAAATTGAACAGCTAAACAGGCACAGAAGATTTTAATGTCACCGCCAGCAAACCCCAAAGGTTACAAAAAGAAAAAGAAACAGTGTTTTCTTGTTTGGGAGTTCTCTGTCTCTCTACCTAAGAAAAGATGCAAACTGTAAATGTATGTTGAGACACAAAGACTCTTAAAGATCATAATTCCATTCCTATACCATATGCTATTAATGTCTGTCAACACTGTTTAGCCAGCAACTGCTGACAGAACCATATTTGCTATCTAAATACATCATAAATAAATCAGTAATGAACTGCTTTAGTAAACCTTCTGCACTGATTGGAAATACAGATCGAGTAAACAAACTCTGGGGATAACATTTTGCAGCTCCAAGTACATACAAGTGTTTAATGTCAGTGACAAAGTCACTCACACCTCTCTGTCTGCAAGGCACCAGGCGGGGAAAGAAAATCCTAAGGATGGCAAAAGTGTTTAATCAATTGTAGCAAATGTACCTGTCAGCATTCATCATATTACCTCTCCTAGGTTGTTTTTATTTTTTTTACCTGATGCAAATCTCAGCCAAGGGACTTTGAGCTGGGAACAAACCCCAAGGCCTGGGCTCAGAGCAGATCCCTGGGCTGAGCAGAGCTCACCACACCTGGCTGAGCTGCTGGGCTCACCTGAGCCAGCACAGCCCCTGCCCAGTTCTTGCTGTGCAAATAAACAGATTTTGTCTTAAACACTTTCTCAGGACACAACCCTGGAGCCAGGAATGCACTCCAAGAGGATTCCTGATCTGCTGCAGGTTAACCTCTGCAGCATTGCAGAGTTTCTGCTGCTGCTGAAGGGAAAAATGCACATTTGTGCCAGAATTGGGCTTTGTGATGTGGAATACGGTGGAGTCAAAAACTTCAAGTACTTTGTGAATGTACAAGATAAAAAATGGTAGGAAACATTCCCCTGTTTGTTCAAGCAAAACCTATCAAATGTCACCTGGACAAAAAGGAACTGTTTGGTGAAGAGGGGCTGGAACTGGGATTTATCTTATTTATAGCTGGAATACTGAGAGACAGGAATTAGTAGTAACATTGTCTGTTAGATGTAAAAAAAAATTCACCAACACCATAAAATTGTAAATATTTCCAGTCTTCCCAAGTCTTTTTTGACACAGGTTTTTTGAAAGTTACTTTCTGACAGCTTTCTGGTAATTAGACACCACAGCTTTATATCAGAAGAACAGTCTTAATTAAGACTGCAGAGAGATGCTAAAATTATAATTTCCTCTATGCTGTATTTTAGCACCAGAAATTCTTGGAGATCCCTGTGGGATGAGACTTTAGTCCAGAATAAAACAAGTGCAGATTTATCATGATGCTCACAATGGACGGTATTTTTAAAAAATAGAATCAATCCCCCGGATGGGGGACACAAAGTTTCTCTTGACACCATCAGACAATTGCAATACCCTTTGTTTCCCCCCAGGTCCACAGGCTGATGCTGGGTAGGACGCAGAAAAGTCTCTGTTTACAAGCTCAGAGCAGTGCAGGTGTTTTCCTTTGCAGCAGCAGTGGGCTCAGAGCAGCTCCCCGTGCCCTCCTGATGGATCCATCCTCCTTCTCCTGCTCCCCGTGCCCTCCTGATGGATCCATCCTCCTTCCCCTGCTCCCCGTGC